>JAZGTJ010004950.1:0-28989 GCA_036877575.1 Botia almorhae
AAAAAAAAAAGATTAAACAAGTTTTGTCACCATAAACCTTAAACACAGTCATGATCAAAAAAATCTGAAAAAAGCTATTTTGAAAAGTCATTATTCTCAGATTCGGGTTAAGTGTCATATTTCAAACACAATCAGCCTCAACACTTTCCACTGCCAACGCAGGACATGACATTTTAAAACAGAGATGGAAGAAAGAGGGGAAAAAGTTCAGTCTAAATATTCAACATATCATGTTCCTCAATAACAATGAAATCATAATTGGAAAAATATGAGGAATGTAAGCGACAGAAACGAATATTATTCTAAAGGCTGAGCTATTCCGATTCAATATTTTTTCTCCAAATAAAGGCAACGCCATCGCCACGAAACAGAGCTGTGGAGGATGGCCACTACAAAAACACAAAGAATGGATGAACTTTTCACTTCCTATCTTTGCATGTACAGAAAAACAAACATACACAACATGGGGCTTAAAATACACCAACAATCATTCTCTATGCAAAATAAATATGCCCTCATGCTTTGAGAACTGCTTTGTTTTATGAAAATGTTTGATGGTTTAGTAATGAAAAGAGTGTAATTGAACTAACATTGCTCAAACAAACAAGCAGAAAGTTAAGCCATACATTTAATAAACTAATTGTAAACAAATTGAAATTTAGAGTAAACAACAAATAAAAACAAACAAATAGAACACAATGTTTGGTGCCTTCTTAACTATAGAATAAACACATTAGCAATTAAATACAGCATGCCTGGGTTATGAGGAAGAAAATATTATTTGCTAAAAACTAATTTTTCTCACTCTCTATATTCACAGAGATTGCTCAAACAGTCTATATTCATAGACTCTCTATATTACTCCACAGAATTGCATTGAAGACAACAATCAAATCAGGTTTTGATTATCAGGATTTGATCATCAAAAACCCTAAATCCTAATTTACTTGCAATAGAGTTCAAGTAATTTGATATGATACACTCGCAAACGTATAAGAATATAATTTAATTGCAAGAACATTTAGTGATTCTGAGAAATTCTATTTATCCTTTCATGTTGCAAGAAAATTATATTTTCAACAGACATTGACAGCAATGTGTTAGTTGCCACAGTGCCAGCAATGTGAAGTTTGATCTCGAATGCAACTTAAACTTAAAATACACAAGTTCTGTTAATTTGTACCCAAACCATCAATGTATCCTCTGTTAATGAAGGGCTCTCTAAGATCAACAAAACCTCTTGCATCAATCCGTTCACCCTTATGGTACCAATGTGTGAAACCCGCTCTCGAGCACCCGCATACACACGTGCACATCTGTCCTTAATACACTCTTGCAACCGATGTGCTAAATTAAACAAGCAAGAACGTGTGTATACACATGCCTCCTGTCAAAATACATTCCACGCTCTTCCTCAGCAAAACCACGAAAAGGTTCATTTTAGCCGGAGTGTGACAGCTCGCAGGTCACTGCAAATTCAAATTAACACTCACTGACAATCCACGTCAACAGATTAACAACGGGTAAACTGTATGCTTCACGGGAGATCTCTTGAGCGCTTGCTCACTCACTCATTCCCCCTTTGTCTCTCGCCCTCTCCCTATACCCCCCACCCTTCTCACAGAGCCCATGAGCAGCTGTCATCATGAGGCAGTGACTGTCAATCCCAGCCTTTAATCCACCGCCACGTGGATAGGGACGTGTCACATATGTTAAGAGGGGGTGATTGGGAATGACTGGAGGACAGTGAAAGGCTTCAGAGAAACAGATAGAGGGAGAAAATGATGACAGAGTCACTGTGACATGTGGCCGGCAACCAGCTCTGAGTAAGCGGGTACCCGTAGAGCGAGAGGGGGAAGGGGACACTATTGACATAAAGACATACAGTTAAACGCCACTGACAGAAGAGCTTTGAAGAGTGACACAAGGACTTGTGTATGTGGCACAACACTGTCATTGTGTATGCGCATGTACTGTACTGGTCAACAGTCTGAAAAGTGCTACAAATTTTTATCATTACTTTAGTATCATTAAACTATGATGTTACATAAAATTAGAACATAAAAATGTTATGTCTAAAAACAATGTCTTATATTTGAGCTTCTTCAAGATAACCACCCTTTGCCCAGATTACAGCTCTCTACACTCTGTTCATTGGTCTCTCAACCAAATTTAATGAGCTATCCAGCTGAATGCGCTTAAAACAGAACTGAAAGAATTCCAATGCATGCTGGAAACTGCTTTTACTTATATAAGACCCAACTCAAAATAATAATATTAACACAAAATGTAATAAAACTTTTCATTTTTACAAGACATTTCTATGAATTTACGTTTGTATACTTACATGTATATTTGTAATTAGTTTCAAGAATTAAACAAGGGCCTTTAAACAAACGTTTTATTAACAAATAAAGTTTCTAAATAACTGTTGAAATAGTTGAAATATACATTATAACATAGTATCTCATTGTGGATCGCACACAATTATTAAGAAACCATAGCTTATGCCACAGAATATTAAAAAATCTGCCCAAAAGATGTTTTTATAAGTTAGTGTTAAACTGGTAATGCTCAAGATAAAGAGGTGACCATACCTGATGATGCTGGATATGCTTAACGTTGCAGGTAAAGTCAGTGTACAGGCTGAACTTGGCAATGTCCTTCGGTTTATTCTTGCCTTGCTGCTCCTGCTGTTCTTTAAGAGCTGTTTTAGACACTGATGAGTGAATGGTCACCATAGCCCTTTCACACCTGAGAAAAGAACACACACATGCAGTTAATGAACACACACAAGTTAAACAGGCACTTATATATGTAACTGACAGGTTAGTAAATACATGGGGAGATGCATGTATATAACGATAACACAGATTAATTAGAAGAGAAATAATCTGAGAATTAATCAGAGAAAAATTATTAAAATGAATTAAGAAGTAGTAGAGGCTAAGGAAAAGTTGCTAAAACCATCAGAGGCTCACAGTGATTGGACGTATGTGAGAGTCTCTTTGTCTTTATAGATCATATCTGCCAGGATCTCCTGCACACATGTGGCCACTTCCTCCAGGGTAGACAAGCCTGAAATGTAACAACAACATTAAAAGTAATCAGTGTTCTATAGATTTTAGAGCAGCACTCCCTCCTTTGAAATGTGCATTAAATGTTTATCTTGTTCTATAGAGGAACCCAATGTAACACAGATATGGACAGCTGACAAAGTACATAGATGTTGTCAAGACTGTAGGCTAACATATATTTATACATATGTTGTCGAATCCTAGGTAATTTTAGGCCCTGTACAGTTCAAATTTTCACTCATTGTTAATATATATTAAATTATAAATAGAATATGCTTTCCTTAAATTACAGAGACAGGAAATTTTCTTGAATTTGTGTACATAAAGTTACAACAAATAAATCTGAGGTGCCAAGCTTGTACATTTACATTTACTAATTTAGCAGATGCTTTCATCCAAAGCGACTTACAAAGCCACTTTTTTAAAATACATGTAGGAAAGAATATCAGAGCATTAGTGATTAGTCAGGTGTCAGCAAAACAGGTGTGTTTTGAGTTGTTTTCTGAAGGTTGTGATGGTCTAAGGAGATCAGATGGAGGCTGGGAGTTTATTCCACCAGGAAGGAACAGAAAAGAAAAATACAAAATCTAGGTATTTTTACTAGTGGTGAGAGATGTCTGAACCCCGGTGAGAGACCCCAATGTAAAAATGTTTATTTATAGATTCTGTGACTGTCACCATTTCTTTAAAATTGTTTACCCTTTTAATTACATTTTCCCAGCAGTTAATTAGTCCAGCAGTGTGAAAATTTAAAATGTTTTGAAAGACAACAAACATATTCCATGTATTTTCTCAGATTCTGTGAAAACTGAATGCATAGTAATAAGACTTATTTAAAAGTAGATGTCACTGCTGATGTTGTAGCAGCTCATGTATTTTGCTGCCCTCTACTGACCAAATGTCTCTTATTGCTCTTTTTATTTCTATAAAAAACTGGAAGGTCTAAAACAGAAATATAAAATCTAGGATGAAAACAATATATCAAAAGAATTAAACTTATTTACTAGTGTATACCATGTATGTACCTAATTGTCATTTAGATTAAAACAAGCTGGTTGTGGCCTATTCTCAATGCATGCAGTGATATGCAAAGAGGCAATACCCTTTGTGCTGGGCTTAATCCAGGAGTGCAGGTCCAGTGTCTGGGGTGCCTGAAGGAGAGCTAGCGCAGCAGGTTCCAATCCCAGTTCCTTAGCTCGCCGGGCCTTGGACAATTTACTGCCCTTTTTATAGGGGGCATACTAAAAACAACACAGTAGTGCTTGTTAGATCATCCACAGTCAGTTTCTCATTCCGGTCTTATAGTAATCAGCACTTAAAAGGTCAAAACAGAATATATGGACTTGTGCATTTTCTACATTATTTTTGGGAAAACCTACAGATTAAATGGGAACATGTTAAACTGTGTTAAATGGGACTAATGTTACTACACTGTTAATGGTCGCAGAAAGCATATTGAAATAACACCAAATAATTATTAACCCAACAAACAAGGGGTGGGGCATGTGTAGAACTTTGTAAATGGAGGATTTCAAATTCTGTGGAAATCTTGTGGGCTTAATCTAGAGTTCTGTTATGGGTCTGGTAATAAGCAAACAGTTTTTTTATTTTTTAGCTTGTTTTGTTCTCACCACATGTTCGACTTCATCAGCTGTTGTGCAGTTCTTCAGAGCCTTTTCTAACTGTGAAGTAAGAACTCCTTCCTTCTTCAGTGTTTGAGCAATAGACCTGCCCTTTTTTGCCACTGACCTAAGACACACATAGTATGTTATGAATGTAACAGGCACAAAAAAACCTTGCACAGCCCTAGTTGAATTCACTCAAATGATAACCAAATTACAAATGAATATCAAAACAATGTATTTCATTGTAGTTTGTATGGGGGCATTGAAACTGCATCCAGTCACAGATCACTATAGGATTAGGCAGCCTAATTGGTGAAGACACTCAAAACTCAAAGCACTTAGCACTTTTATTCAGATGGACTGCTAAATATGCTAGCGGGTGTACATATGAAAATCCAGTGTCTGCAAAATTATAACCAAATGCCTTACTTTACAAGAACATTTTACTGTTTCTATGAAAACTAGCACAAATATATGATTTTAATAATACACTACCAAGCATGTCTCCTAATTTAGACAAACATATAAATGTGTAAATCTTAAAAAAAAAAATAGATTTTCTCCCTGACCTCCTATTTGTCCCTGAACTGTCTTACCGTAGCTCTTCAAGAGTGAGCTGCACCTCCCGAACAGCATCTGCATCCATATGATTGATCAGCTCCTTTCTATAGCGCACCATGAAAGGAACAGTGTTCTCCTCCTGCAGAAGCTGAGCAATGTTTGCACACACCCACTGCTCCACACCCGTCTTCTCAGCAAGAACCTACATGGGATAACACAGATACACAGCTTTAAATACTTCTAGTAAAGTTAACTGTGCATTTTAAAAAACCTCTTGGAAGAATTTCAAACCGCTTTCAAGCACTTTCCTCAAAATGAAATTTATTTGGTTTGCTTTGCGTCACTAACCACAGCTACATGTAGCGTTAAAATTACTACTGTATAAATATAATGTATTTAACAAAGCAGCAGGCCCTCAATACTACATGAAATCAGCTCAGACAAATACCTTTTCATTTCTCAAGAAATTAATAACCCACCTGAATTGGATCCCAATTCATCTGTAAGTCTTCCAAACAGGGAGTTCCTGGTTTGGGTTTTATTGGCCTTCCCTGGGGTGCATTTGTCCTCTGCTTCTTCTGAGCAGGTTCATCAAAGGTGAAGTCTTCTGGTTCCTCTTTCTTCACCCTGGAAAGATGTTGGCTGGATGAAGGCCCCTCATCAGGCATATCTCCTGGGATAGCGGCATTATTACTCAACTCACTGTTCAAGTTGATGGATAACCTCTAAAACAAGGCAACAGGTTGGAATGCAGTATCTGGTTTGTGGGTAATAACAGTACAACTTATTACATGGGCAGTTTCTCTGGAGCAACTTAGGTCTCATATCTCCCTCTTTTGCTTTAATAAGAGCATGCACTCCACTCCACAAAATGAAGAAAAAAATGCATTACTATACTTTTCTATACCAGTGCTGTTTTCATTACTATTAGATTAATTAAGATGTGTACCCTGAAAAAGGTCAATAGAATAGTTCATTTCAATGCAGTTAGTTCTTCATATAAAATTACTTTGTTAAAATATGTGCTGCTGACTTTTTACATATTAAATATTAAAGAGATGTTGAGAAACCGGTGCTCTGTTTACCTCTTCTTTAACTGTCATTAGTGACTGTGATGCAGGCTGGATTTCATCCTCAGGTTTGGGTTCTGTATTAGGATTCACCTTCCTGGCTTTAGTAGCCCGCACTGCTCTTGGCTTTCTCTCCACTTTAGGTTTGGGTTCTTTGGGTTTGGCCACCCTCTTGGTGACTTGTTTCTTATTAGCCATTTCATCTTCCCCTCTTTGGCGTCTTCCTTTCACTTTGCCATCATTTACATTTGGCAGCCATTCCTCTAACTCTTCGCTGTCATCTGTCTGATTACCTGGCCTGTAACAGGGTGACATTTTCATTTCATCCATATACAGGTATAACATTTTGTTTGTGTTAATGGAGTAAACGTCATACCAAAGTGCTTCATCTATTCGAATCACATTTTCTCAATGAAGGTCTCATAACCATATCAAAGCTGTGGTTACTTCTGGAATCTGATATATAAATGGTGGAAGTAAAACAGAAAGTGGATTGTGCAGGTAAAGCAAAGTTAAGAACTCACAAGTCATCAGAATCATCATCTGTCGTAGGCTCTTTATACACCTTTGCTGTCCTTGTTCTTCGAAGCATCTTGGTGTGGAGAACAACAAATTAAATGGCACAAAAAACAAGTTTGATAAGTATCCTGGATGAACTTATCAGCAAGTGCCATGTTTTTATATATATATATATATATATATATATACACTGTTCAATCTGATCCGACCTAGTACACGGTCTAGATTTTATTATTATTTGATTTGATATGCCTTTTTACTTTAGCTATACTGTCAAGTTTACTATCAGCACAACTTCTGTACATTACTGAGCACATTGCAATAGGATGTTTAACATTGTTATGTCTACATGTTAAATAATAGGCTTGAATATATCAGGATGTCAATTTTCTTCAGTGTCTCGCTGATTATTTTTGAATTTAGCGCGCAAACACGTACTGTGTAATTTGTCTAGACGTTAAATACTCATATACATGAAGAACAATTAAAGCAGATATGTTTACGCGCACAAGTCATTTAAAACCGTAAAAACTTACAATGTTCCTCTGACATACATCAAACTATCTCCTGTTTCTCGAGAGATGGGGCCGCTGAATGTAGGTTTGTTTCCTCAATGACGTCAACAACAGGAAATGACGTAAGCTCACAATGCATAATAAAGGTTCGTCTGCATTTTTATTCTCAATACGGTACATCATCTATATACAAATATATTTTTATAAATATTAAATATTCGCTGTATAATAAAATTAATATTATGTTGTATTCGTTGTGTAAACCTTGTTGCTAATAAGGTGTTTTGATAAGAAAATGTAAACTTTGTTACACACGTTAAAATTTGTTACACACGTACACGTTCGTGTCTATATGATCAATATCCATTGTGTCCAAAGGCTTCTCTTCAAAGGACCCAAATCCTGGACTCCAAACAGTTAGATTAAATGGAAGAGGTTAGTTACAGACACTGCCCTTAAAAAAATTCACAAAACATTGTTTGGTGGGAACACGGATCTAAACAACTAAGATTAATAACAGTTGACTATAAATTGAAAATCCTGATTTTGAGTAATGACAGAACGTTTTGTTTAAAGCTACAACGCGTAACTTCTGCCTCCCTATCGCCATCTCTGTTTGAACCATACAGCATGTTGCATGTTGCATGTTACTTTACGTACTTTGGTTTACGTATGTTAAATTTAGATTGTCGAATCGACATTTATTTAGGGACTGACAGCTCAAATTGTAAATAAACGTACCAGTGCTACAAGATACATATTTTGGATACTGTTTTGCAAAATGGATATTAAATCAAATCTAACTTTGACTTGACAGTTTGTTTTAAACTTAAAGAAACCTCCGAATATAATTAGTTTGACATTATTATTAATTAGTATGACCATATGTGCACATATGCACATAATCTTATACAAGACCCACCAAGTCCATGCCCCTTGCTCTTTAAACCCATCCACTTCCGTGAGTTTGTAGAATATTGCCAGGAGGTGTAAAGAGGAGCGTTCGCTATTCTCAAAATGAAGAGAAGAATCGATAAATCTAAAAGCAAGGTTTCGTCTACAGAAATATCGAAACGGAACAGTCGTCATAAATCTAAGGATTCACAAGGGTCGTCAAGGTAACATTTGTTGTTTCGTTTTTTAAAGGAAATACATACAGGTTTATTACGTGCAAGTCCACTTTAGTCTAATATAGTAACAAACAGTGTCCATAGCATTTGCATTTCCAAAGTCGTTTGCAATTAGATTGCAGTGTCGTTGGCTGTAAAAAAGAGGAAATACGGCAAGAATAAAGTAATAAAGTTAATAGAGCCAAACGTTTGCTGAGTTAGTGCTTGCAGAGTTGCAAGGTAACAGAACCGATGTTACCTCTCGCATTATACCGTAAGTTTCCAAGTGAATGCAAGGTAGCCTTATTGTAATTGATAGTAATCCTTTTTTAAACCTTGAAATAAGAGACAACGTTAATGGGATTCGAAAACGTATATGCGTAACTTTTATTGAGTCTTCCTCTCAGTGGTTTACACCTAGTTTTCTGTACGTGTCTTCCTTCACAGTGGATCACAGTGGTGGGCGTGGACTACTGTAGGGCTTCTTTCACTCTGCATTTTTACTGTAACAGTATCATTTCTTCTGCAACTCCATGGTATTACACAACTCTTATCACTACCAAAATGATTGGTGTTACAATATATAACTAAAAATATAACTTACCATATATAACTTTCCATAACTGAAAATGTCTTATTTATGTAGGTGTCAGATTTTACATAAATCAATTTGTGTATTTTTCCAGATTCTGTTGATCTCAGCCGACCTTCAGACGTAGGTCTCAATTATACTGTAAATTTCTACCTTAAACCTGAGGAAGGGGTGAGAGTGGGCGTGTGGTTAGTTTTACGACACCCACATATCATACATATACACAATAAACAAAATTAACAAGATGTTAATGTATTTAATATATTCTCTTTGTTTTTTTTTCTCTGGTTTGTTCCAGGTTTACAGTACCTAAACATAAATGGGAGGAGTCACAGGGGAAAGATCTAGAGTGGTATGAGAAAGCTCTGGGGGATGGCTCACCCATTTTCATCTACCTCCATGGCAATGCAGGCAACAGGCAAGAAGCTAGCTTTGAAATTTATGATGTCTTTTCTAAAGTAGTCTAAATATATAGACCACTATGTAATATATGTATTGTGAAGATATACTTCTTCTGTGGAAGGTGCAGTCCCATAAAATGTCCAATCATTGAATTTGGTCCGAAAGCAATGACAGGATGTCCTACTTGGCTGTCAAGCTATATATTTACATAGCTCTGTGCACTGTGGTCATGTGCTTTTTAGGTGAAGGGGTAAAGGGAAACAGGGATCTTATACTTTCAAAGCTAGCCTCTCTAAAATTACCTACCCTACCTTTAATTCTAAAATATATGAGACCACTTTTAATACTTTACATTTTTAAGATGTATTTTTATGTCTCTGAAATGCTGTAAGAATGACTAACTAACTTTTGCACAGCCTTCGTGTGTTGACTGTGATAAGAGATCATTAACATGTTTATTGAACTTCACATTGCGTTGCACTTTTCTTTAGAAAAAAACGGGATGGCATTCAGTCCCTTTACTTCCCAGTTTAAACTAAAAGTCACAGCCCATAGGAACCAAAAGTAGAAACTTTATCACTATGTAAACAGGTTGATCATATTATTGTGGCCAATACAACAATAGCTTCCTCTGTGAATTTTACTATTTAACATTTGTCCCTATTCATCTATGGAAAGAACACAAAACAGTGATACATTTTGTTGATTTTGGTGATAAATATCACCTGCTGGTCTGACTGTTTTATACCTTCAATAAACAGAGCTTCACCGCCACATCGAGTTGGAATTGCACATGTGAGCAACCTTAGTTGTTTTATGATGGAGTCTAGCATATTAAACATTTAAGCAAAAATAGTGATAATGACTGCAAATATGTCTTGGCCACACAGATCTTGAGCACTGCTGGATATCATACCTTAGCTTTAGACTACAGAGGTGGGTTGAAATGTTGTCGCTACACTGTAAAACACGATGATTGGAAAAGATTTCAGACTTGATCACCAAGATAAACACAATCAATACCATTTTTTATTATTCCCCAAAAACATTAAAATGCATCAGGTTTTGGAGACTCCACTGGTGAGCCTACAGAGCCTGGTCTCACTACTGATACCTTACACTTGTACCGCTGGGTTAAGGCACGCAGTGGAAACAGCCTGGTGTGTGTGTGGGGTCACTCACTTGGTTCTGGGTATGTACAATCTGCTTTCTTATTGCCTTTATCTATGTTTACAACAAATGTATTAGATACAATTAGAATCAAACAATTGTATTATCTATAATGCACAATATAACTGCACTGTGGTTCTTTTTTAGTGTTGCAACAAACACTGCAGTGAAATTACTGGAGCAAGGTATGAACGTGATTGATTTTGATTCAAGCATGAGAATGGGACAACGGCTGTATAGTGTTGTTGTCGTCCTTCTTACCTATTGTTCCAGACCATTACAAATAAAATGAAACACAAATACATATTAATGTCTTTAAATATATGTTATAGCTGTGAGAGATGTAGAATGTTGTATTTGCCTCATTCCTTATTCTTATTTATTATGCCTGAAAATGTCATGACAGGAAAACATTTTGATGGAATAATACTTGAGGGAGCGTTTATAAATGCAAAGCATGCAATTCCACACCCCTTTACCTGGGTATGTAATGTTTTGGATCTTTAAATGGTGGCAAAACAATTAATTGGAATTTTATAGAAATACACCTAAAATTTACTGTACGCTATAAACAAACCACATGATCAACAATATGGGTCATAAACAACAGTCTGGTAAATATAGACCTTATTTGTGCCCCTCTGTCCTTTTCTCCAGTTTTATTGGAAGTTTCCATACATTCAGTACTTTCTTTTAAATCCGGCAAAAGACAACATTTTGATCTTCCCAACTGATGACAAGTATGTGACTTCAGAATACAAATCATTATTTCATAAATAAAGATATTCCACGGTATTTATTTATGTGATAAATATAAAAAAATCTGTTTTTGTGATTAGTGTGCACATTTCTTTTTTTGTTTTTGTAAAATTCAGTTTTCTTCTTTTTTGATAGTTTGAAGAAAATTAGAACCCCCCTTATGATTCTTCATGCTGAAGATGACCCTATAACGCCCTTCTATATGGCCCAACAGGTGTGTGTGTGTGTGTGTGACGAACTTTACCTCATAATAATGATTATGCTTAATAATGTTTAATATTTTTTCTTACTCAGATTTACAGCATAGCAAAAAATGCCCAGAACTCAGATGAACGAGTCAAGCTGATACCATTTGAGGCATCGCTTGGATATGTTCACAACCAACTCTATAAAGACCCTCGTTTGCCTAATATCATAAGGTGATATCACTTTAAGAAACTCCCCCTTCCTAATATTGTAAGGAATAATTATAATCTATAATTATTTTGTTAAAAACTAATCATGAGAAGTAGGCTAATGCAATATTGTGTTGTTTTTCAAGCAATGTTCCATAACAATAGACATACATCACGTATAAATGAAACAGCTGAAAAATGAATCCCTACATTTATCATTACAGGGAGTTTGTGCAGTCACTGATGGCATGATATACAGATACAGAAAAGGAGTGTCTTCTTCAATGCTGCCTTAAACTCTAGCTGTAACAGTAAATTTTACAGTCCTTTTAAAGTGTATGTACTTCTATGATCACAGAGGATTAATCTGTAAAATCTCTTAATATGAGCCCCTTTCCACAGAGATTAGTATTGTTGTACTAATATTTTTATATTAATTACGTAATTAATTACTTGTAATGTAAAAACCTTTATTTTTTTAAGGTAATAAAATATTTTTTAAACTTAGTTTATAGATTTTGCATGGTGACGACAACAAATTTGGGTAAATTATAATTGAACAATGATTTTGCCAAGGTATGTGAATTAGTATGTTGTAAGAATTATAAAGCAATAACAGAATTCCATTGTTTTGTTGCAACTAAAAAGAAAGAACGAAAGATTTCAATTCTTTACATATTTTTAAAGGTGGACTTTGGTGTGCTCTGGTGACAGCTGAACACCAGACTTCCTGGCAGTGCAAAAGTAACAGGAAGTGCTCCCAGACACAAATGTATTAACTCTGCATTGCACATCTGTAACTGACTGCAATTAAGAAATTATGTGACTTTGAGATTGCAATATACAATACAGTATTCATATATCCACAATATAGGCATACTGTAATTAGAACATTATATACAAAAAATGCAAAGAAATTTGTATAATAAATATGCTAAACTGCCTCTGCCGTTTCACAAAAAACCCAACGTGAATTATGCATGAAACCTTGGTGTTATTTTAAGCATATTTGCTCTACAGTGGTTTTGAGGGGAAACTTTTTATGCCATTGTAATAAGAGGTTGTATTACGTCAGCAAACTAACAGTTCTGCCTAGTTCCATACCTGGATGATTTGACAGCTTAATTTATGATGAGCCTCACAGCTTCTTGTATTCATGTTTTTTATTTTAAATGTGTAAAATAACGATTTTACAAATTTTCTTCAAATATTGATGAAAAATAATAATGTTTTAAATTAAATAAGCGGAAATGTACTATCTGTTTCCGAATCTATAGTTCATGTTGGGCGTAACGTTTAACTGCCCAACGTAATGTATCGTTCCTATCAAGGACCAGTCAAGCAACGTGGTTTAGATCCTGTTCAAGTAACTCACCTTTCCACCGCTTCTGTTTGTGCTCAGATGACGTGGCCATGAATGGTGAAGCGGTGCGAGAGAATGGTTTCAAACTCAACGTTAAATCATCGATCTGGCCAACAATAGGTATGAGTTACCCACGTGTTCCCTCCCTGCCAATCAGAACCAAATGCGCTGATCACTCGCTAAACAGTTTCACGGCAAACTCGGCTGAGCATCCTGAGACAACCACTGTCATAGAACCAGGAAGAAGGTGGGATAGCCCCACAAAAAAGACCATTTCAAACCACTCGGAGAACTTTCTCTAGAAAATAATGGGGCTCTCCAGGTGGAAGACCGCAGGGGTTGTCTTGACGACTGTTTTAAGTTTATTACTGCCAGTTAGAGCAGATGAACACGAGCACAAGGTAAGATAAATCGCGGGCCTCTGTGTTCGGTATGTGTATAGCCTTCAGAGACGATTAATATCGGGTTGACAGGCCTAACGTTAAAAGACAGAAGTAAAGACCAAAACACTCTCAAAAGCAATGTTTTATCTTGCCTTGGTTTTGTGATAGTAAGACAAAGCACATCGCTATATACATGCCTCAGAAACGAACTAGCGTTAGCTTTAACTGGTTAGCGTAGCATTGGTTTGGTTATCTTATTATATTATGCTGTGCAAACAGCAGAATCTTCCTCATAATTTTTCACTTCGACTTGTAGTGATGCATTACAAGTATAGTACTTTCCGGGGTGTATGTTGTCGATATGTTATGTGGTTTGCTTTTGTGTTTGTGTGAAATTACTCGGAAGGGTCAGCTAACCGTCGTTAGCTTAATATGTTCGTCTGTACACACATACCCGGTTCGCCCAGGTTTTTATATCGCGGCTATGCTTTGA
This sequence comes from Botia almorhae, assembly GCA_036877575.1. Classification (NCBI taxonomy): domain Eukaryota; kingdom Metazoa; phylum Chordata; class Actinopteri; order Cypriniformes; family Botiidae; genus Botia; species Botia almorhae. The sequence continues at coordinate 14,034 of JAZGTJ010004950.1, forward strand.
TAAGCCTACTTATGACAACGTTTACTTTCTGTGTAAGACGCTCCAGTCTTGTGTCCATATGTCATGTGATAAATCAAATGCACGTTTATTACGATTATGTCAAAACCTAAGACCTACCTGGTCTTTATTAAGATCGAAGATGCTTGAAAAATCTTAGAGATTTATGTTAGTTATATCCTCTTTATCGTATAGCACTGACCATGGTAAAATACAATAAGAAGGGAGAAAGATTAGGTTACCATGGTTAAAAATAGATAGCAGTCTTTTGATCATGTTATTCACTTTTTTATTTAGACTAAAACACCTAATGACCAGACACTAATCATTTAAAAAATCGCCCTCATTTGTGTTGAATTCCAATGTGTTTAGAATGAAATATTTCAAGTTTTGCATAATAACTTACAGAACAACTTTGTTTGACTGCATGCTCACTGTATTTGTTCTTTAGGTTCATTTGTTATAGTACAACATTACCTGATAATCACACCCTCTCTTTACTTTGTTTCCTTAGAGCTCATAAAGCATAATTTTCAGCTCAATGCAGCATGTCTATATAGCTGTAACAAAGAGTTACTTTAAAAAAAGAAAAAATCAAAACTGGTTTGGCAGTGATCTAGCATTTTTCCTGGCAATACTCTCTTTGGTTAATCTTATGTCTATTTAATGGTTACTCAGTGGTCTAATCATGCAAAGGTGATCGGCTTGTCAATATTTTAGATGCACTACATTATTTGTGTTGTATTGCTTGTAATATTGTATTACTCAACAAATTGTGTGCAGTGTTTAAAAGCTAATCTATGTTAAAGAAACTTAAAAGAATGTTTGTATTAATCAGAAATTGTGCACGAAAAGTCTAATAGCAACACATGTAAAAGTGATTGTAATATGAGTAATAATGTATAAACCTTGAAATTTCACTCAGGCATCAGTGATCCCATAGTTTTTGTTTGTATTATTTATTGGTATCAAGTTAAAAGAAAATATTACAATATGCATGTCAATCTGCATGGAGGGTACATAGACCTGTGTGGTTCTGTGTACAGACACGCTTAATGGAAATATTATGGAAAGAATTAATCTAATTCTTCAGTTCTTTTGTTTTGGGTTCAAGCATGGTTTCCTGAGAACAGTTTCCTGTCACAGATTTCTTAAGCATTTCTTACAAAAGAAGAAAAAAAGTCTTTTACAAAACAGTCTTGCTTAATGTATTTGTTTGTATTTGTTTAACTGTTGACTGTTCTTTCTCTTCTGCAGTATTCAGATAAAGAGGAGGTGGTTCTATGGATGAACACTGTGGGCCCTTATCACAACAGACAGGAGACTTATAAGTACTTCTCTCTACCATTCTGTGTGGGTACGAAAAAAACTATTAGTCATTATCATGAGACATTAGGAGAGGCGCTGCAGGGGGTCGAATTGGAGTTCAGTGGCCTGGACATCAAGTTTAAAGGTATAACTGTAATATGTAACAAACATGTTTATGTATTCAATAAGAGCTGTTGTTACTGAAGGACGGTAAAGGAAATTTCACTGTTAAACAGTCATAGTTGGATAGCACTGACACATTTGATGGTTAGCATGATGCAGTATTGTTATTGTGGTAATTGTATATTAAGAATGTAATTTGGTTTTGTCTTTTACAGATGAGGTGTTGCAAGCAACATACTGTGAAATTGATCTGGACAAAGCTAAAAAAGATGCGTTTGTCTATGCCATCAAGAATCACTACTGGTATCAAATGTACATAGATGACCTTCCCATCTGGGGTGAGTAGCAAAAATCCCCCTCTAATATACAAAATTCATACACTGGTTTGTTCCAGCACATAATGCATTCAGTAATGTAGGTCGCGACTTGATTTCCATTTTGATTAGCAATTAGGATTTGATTAATCTTGGTTAATTGGCTGTAAAGGTTTCCTCCTTGTTTGTCTGCAGTAGTGTAAATTAAACCATCCTTTTGTGGCAATGTTTCAGGAATTGTTGGTGAAGCTGATGAGAATGGGGATGACTATTATCTTTGGACTTACAAAAAGCTGGAGATCGGATACAATGGGAACAGAATCGTGGATGTTAACCTAACCAGTGAGGGGAAAGTCAAGCTTGTGCCAAATACAAAAATTGCCATGTCTTACTCTGTGAGTAAACCTTGTACATCTGCTAAAACATTTAAACTGATATTTGAAATGTCATTTTTGTGTGGTTTGTCTTTATTTTCCCATACATTTGACAGCTACTTTTCCATATAAATATAATCAAATGAAAAAGTATAAAAAGGAAATTGCCACTGGACTCATTTTATACACGTGTAATATTTCTGTTCTTCTGGATTTTACATGTGTTAATTGACTTAAATCTTTTGGGTAATCCTCACAGGTAAAATGGAAAAAATCTGATGTGAAATTTGAGGATAGATTTGACAAATACCTTGACCCATCCTTCTTTCAACACAGAGTAAGTGATGCCTATTATTTCCCATCTCATCCTGTGTCTTGTTAAATCAGGATATAGATTGGAAGGCAATTTAAACCAGCACAAGTACAAAATTCCATATAAAGTTCCACAAGCAATGTGCTACATAATGTATGTGCACCATACAGATTCACTGGTTCTCAATATTCAACTCCTTCATGATGGTGATTTTCCTGGTGGGCCTTGTTTCAATGATCCTGATGAGAACTTTAAGGAAAGACTACGCCAGATACAGCAAAGAAGAGGAAATGGATGACATGGTGAGCACTTAAAAGAGAGAAATATCTAAAATACTTATTAAAAAAGTTATTTCTAAAAAAGCCAGGACAGACAAAAGTAACGATAATGCCTGGTTAAAATGACCTTTTCATTTGCTAATTTGTTTTGTCTTTGCTTTGTCTTTGTCATAGATTAGTTAATTCACAAGCTCACAATGACTAATTATGTATTTTGGCCATTACATAACCTTGTATGTTTAATTTCCATAATATACTTATGGACTTTCAGGGTTGCCATGTTGAATTTAACTCAACACACATTCTGTTATCATCTTTGTGTCTTCCCATCTTTATTTCTTCCACTCAGGATCGTGATCTTGGTGATGAATATGGATGGAAGCAGGTTCATGGTGATGTGTTCAGGCCATCCAGCCAACCGCTGATCTTCTCTTCCCTCATTGGCTCTGGATGTCAGATCTTCTCTGTTTCTCTTATTGTTATTATTCTGGCAATGATTGAGGACTTGTATACAGAGTGAGTAACACAACTTATTAACAGGACATTATTTAACTATTTGTGCTGTATATTGTTTATTTAGCTGGTACAGGGCAAGTGCAATAACAATCTATGTTTGTTATGATGTTAAAAAAGCTGCCCTAAAAGTTTGGATTTTTATGTAACCCTAACCTGGAGAAATTATTTCAGAAATGTCAGTTTGCATTGTGGTTAATTCTAGAAGTTGGAATATAAAATTCAGGGTATGAATTCTATCAGGATATGTCTTACCTGGGAGTGGGACCTTGGTGTTGTTACATACACTATCAGTTAAGCTACAGGAACAATGATTAAACTAAATGCTTCTCATTTTTGGTATCAATTAAATGAACTTCCTGTTTGCCTTTGTAGGAGAGGGTCCATGCTTAGTACAGCCATATTTGTCTATGCTGCCACATCCCCAGTCAATGGCTATTTTGGTGGAAGTCTTTATGCAAAACAAGGAGGTATGCCAGCTAACATACACAATATTAATGTGTGTGTGTAATTGGTGGTATTCTAATATCAGCAGGATGTGTATTTCAGCAACGAGTAAATGTGATTTTTATTGCACATACAGGTAGGAGATGGATAAAGCAGATGTTCATAGGAGCTTTTCTGATTCCTGCCATGGTGTGTGGCACAGCTTTCTTCATCAATTTCATTGCCATCTACTACCACGCCTCTAGAGCCATTCCGTTCGGCACAATGGTGAGATTTTATCTGCCTCAAGCAGCGTGTAGAGAGAACAGTTTTTACAAACTGTATCACTTTGTATCAAACTGCTTAGTGCAAGAAAACCCACATTTTCACGTTATATGTGATTTTGGACAACTTGAACTTGGTTGTAAGCACATTAGTGCCATTTTAGTCACAAAACATCCTGAAAAGGCACATGAAATTAATTACGCACTATGCTGTCATGATACACTTATTGTAACAACAATACTGCATCTGCTAAAAATAAGCATACAATTTCCTGTATGTTTTCTGTTGATCAGGTTGCAGTGTGCTGCATCTGTTTCTTTGTGATTCTGCCACTAAACCTGGTTGGGACGATCCTGGGCAGGAACCTCTCTGGCCAGCCCAACTTTCCTTGCAGGGTCAATGCTGTACCCAGGCCCATCCCTGAGAAAAAATGGTAAACATCATTCACTGTCTCATACCTGCTTTGGTTTTCTGTAGTTAACCTTTGCATGGTGCATCATTTTCTGTGCTTATGTAATCTTTAAATTGAAGGTTAATAATTGTCAACAATTAGAGGGGGAAAAAGTGATTATTATTAGATAAAATTACACTGGGGGACTATTAGAAATGAGTCCGTCTCATTATGAAATGTAATGATTACTAAATGTACTCTGTATTTGGCAGGTTCATGGAACCAGCTGTTATTGTGTGTCTAGGTGGCATCCTTCCATTCGGTTCTATATTTATTGAGATGTAAGACTGCTCTCTATGTTTTAGGTTTTGAATATTGGATCCACAATCAATATCTGTCAGATAAAAATAATTCTTTCCCTTTTTTAGGTACTTCATTTTCACATCTTTTTGGGCTTACAAGATTTATTATGTGTATGGATTTATGATGCTGGTGCTGGTGATTTTGTGCATTGTGACTGTCTGCGTTACCATCGTCTGTACCTACTTCCTTCTCAATGCTGAAGACTACAGATGGTAAGGAGCAATCACGTTCTGTTGTTTTGCTTTGTCCCTTCTCAATCACGTTCTGTTGTTTTGCTTTGCCCCTCCTTCCAAAGATATTTGGGTAATTCAGTTGTTTGAGATCAGCCCACAAGTGAGCATAGAAATTATGGAGGAATGTAAAACATCATAAATGTAACTGAGTGAAATGAATGTTGTTTTCCAGGCAGTGGACAAGCTTTCTCTCTGCAGCCTCCACAGCGGTTTATGTTTACATGTACTCCTTCTACTACTATTTCTTCAAAACAAAGTACGTTTTAATTGCTTTGCCTCAAACCTCATGGTAATTTGTTTATGTCATTCAAAATGTTAGTGGAACATGTAAAAAAAGAATTTTTAAGCAACTGTTTTCCATACAACAGAAGTGGAACAAAAGCAGTTTATGTTTTGTTCCAATTACAACTATATGATAGATTTCTATCTTCTGAGAAATATAGGAATATACAGATTTTAAATGTCCCTTTAAGCAGTGTGGTACTTAGTAATAACTTAGTAAATATTACTTGGTAATTAGTAATAACACATTTCTTGATTTTTATTTCTGTTTAATTTCTTAATTGTCTGTGTAGTTGTATGATCTGATGGCAATCATTAACATTCACTTTTGTTTTTCCAGGATGTATGGCTTATTTCAGACGTCATTCTATTTCGGTTACATGGCTGTGTTTAGTACTGCTCTGGGGATCATGTGTGGTGAGTCCAGAACAGCCTTGTAATTTTTCTCACAAGTCAACATCCAGCTATGTGAGAAGAGGACATCATCTCAGTATTTGTGCCATGAATAATGCATTCCTTCTTTGTTCCCAGGAGCGGTTGGTTACATGGGAACAAGTGCCTTTGTGAGAAAGATCTACACAAATGTAAAAATCGACTAGAGCGTCTGCATTGATGCTGTGGAACAGCCGACACTTCCTCCCGATCACCGCGGGCACAAAGTCTCCATTTATTTTGCAAGAAGAGATTGTGGTATCTTGTACAAAATCTAGTTTTACATTTTCTCGACAAATTAAAAAGTTGTGACATGATGCGTACACAAGGGTAAACTGACACGTGACATAAATAGGCATTTTTATTTTTTTATCTGCTTTTTGTTTTTCCCGCTGGTGGAAATGCAGACAGCAAATGCAGATAAAAATCAAGTACGACAAAAAGTACATTGCAGCATTACTCCTATTTCTTTTAACTCTATCCCACTCAAAAACCATTGAACAGATCTTTATTGATAAAATAGTCTAGCTCTCTTCAGTGAAGAGGCCAAAGTGTATTGAGAGCCTTTGTTCTTCTATTATATTAGAATATTGAAGAGTGGGGTTTACGTCCATCCTCTTGCTTGTCTGTTTTGTATTACAATGCCATCATTGTAGTATTGTTTTACACACTTACGAATCACACCAGAAGCATAATGTGGTTTGCAGTTCCAAAACGATTTTTTTTTGTTTATAAAATAGATAAACCAATATGATGTGAAGCAGCCAGGTTTTAGCTCTGCCTTTTTCTGTAGTTCAGATCCACTGACCAGAGCAGTAAACTTGGCACCTCAGATACTGTATAGTTCACTGTCCACAACTGTTAAGGGTGAGACAGATAATCTGAGACAATGGTTCAGTGCAGAATGTTTTAATGTGTTGTGTGATGTGGTATTTCTTTTTCCAGTTAAGTCTTATGTTATTGTTTGGGTTTGAATGAAGTCTGCTCGTTAAAATAATATATGGAGGGGGGTGATGTATATAACCTTAATACTAAAACTGTAGATGTAGATCCCAAATGCGTTTTGGTGGTACAGATTTATTAAAACGTTTTTTTTTCATGGACAGTCAAACAAAAAATGGGGGGTGGGGGTTTGGTGGCAAAGTTACATCTTGCCTGGATATTGCATGAATTTTTCCCAAATCGTGAGATCATATTCTATTTGTTTTTGTCCTCATATTACTTTAAACGACCCCATCACTACCCTTGCTTAGTTGCATCTACCCTTGTTCAGTTGCATAGGACAGTCTCAAAAAATAAGTGCTTCATTGACTTTGTGCTGCTCATAGGGGAGATAGTTATCAGCTTTTTTAATATTGTTGTTTTTTAATTTAGAGAGTTAAAAGGCTTCACTGTCTTGGACAGCCAGCTCTCTAATGCTTATATTTGTGTCCATGATTGGAACTAAAATTGTAAATGTCAGACAATTGAGGCATACATTCTAAATCTCTGCAAACATACTGTACAAAGTGAAGTTATTGTACACTTTACTAGATGTTTTCTTGTTTAAGTGCAAAACCACCAAGCTGTTATTCTTTTTCTTTTTTTGTTCCATTGTGTAAATACAGTACATAACTGAAAAAAGTTTGAAAACTGACAAAGCCTTTTTCTAAACCTAATTCCTCCCAGTTTGAAGTTTATTTCTGGTTTTTCATGTCATGTTCCATGTAAAGTCTAAGACGACATTTTAAATGCGATATTAACTTGCTGTTAAAAGGACAAAAAGAAATAAACATTGTTTTTGAGGTTATGTAGGCATGGTTTATATATGAAGGCAAAGTTGTAATAAGTAAAGATTTCTGTCCAATGACAGCTGTTTTTGAGAATCACAATTATTATGTAATGGATTGCACTTCTAAGTCAGTAGAATAAAGAAATGGTGTGCCGACAGCTTCACCTGTCTCAAACACGTCAAATGTCTTCTTAGGAAATGTTTTTAGAGATATAAATGATTTAGTTTATAACGATTTTTAAAACTTTAGAATTTTTAGATCAAAATTATTTGAATCATAAATTGTAGAAGGGAACCTAACTGCAGGTTGTGCAGTAAATGGGAATGACTCTCAATGCTCTTGAACATTATACAATAGGATTTTCCAACCACTAGGTAATTCAAGTGTTTGGAAGATGCTGATGAGTGTCTAACAAACAGTCTCTGGTTGTTTCTGACAGTAAAGCACTTTGGATAATAAGTATTTTCAATAATAACAAAATCAACACAGATGCAATTTTTATTTATCCTGTTTAATAAACCCAGTAATCAAAAACTGCCAATATTCTGATAAATCAAATCTGTAAATAATTATATTCATGGCTATGCACTACACACATCATCATTAAGATTTGCATCTGTCAGTATGAATAGTTTAGGGGGTTTCAGTTGACTTTCTCAAAGTATTCCTTTGAGCCCTCAGGAGTTGGCTTGATCTATAACAAAAAAAAAACAATTACACAAGCCCTAGAAACAATTTTTAACTTATGATCATTTACTGGGTAAATCTAGCAGGTTTAGGATTTAAGAATATAAAAAAAAAACGTAATATTTTATTAATGCATGGGCCTCATACAGTGTAACCATTTAATACTGGCATACTAGTAAAAAGGGGTAAACCTTACCGTGGGTGACTTTGGGGTCCAGCTGGCAGGACAAACTTCACCATGGGTTTCCACAAACTGGAAGGCCTTGACCAGACGAATAGTTTCCTCAACAGAGCGCCCAACTGGCAGATCATTTACACTCATGTGTCGTATCACTCCATTGGGGTCAATAATGAAAAGACCCCTATAAAATAAAACATCGTTTGATAACAAATGAAATTACCGTAGACAGCAAACAACCTAGTCAATGCAATGGCAATACATGAGAACAATATAATACATGAATATAATAAAGTTTTCTAAAATAAGTATGCTAAAAACAGTACACCAAATAATGATACAAGTTGCTTTGTAACGATACATCACATTTACCTTAAAGCAATTCCAGGACCTTCCAGTAGGACCCCATAATCCCTGGACACTTGCTTTGTGAGGTCAGCCAACAGAGGAATGTGGATTTTCCCTAATCCTCCACTCTACAGGAAAACCAGTGTGTCCAAAGTTCAGTAAATGAGTTTAGCAATTAGCATGGATTAGTCAGTTTTAATGGCAGTTTCAAATCTAATCTCTGATCTTTTTTAGGAAATTTGGATTATGCGCAATGTGTAAAACATAATGCAATGTATTAGCAATGTTGCCCTGAACAGCATGCATATTATGATGCAGATGTATGCATATGTTGTTCAATGCATATGTTGTTCAATCAACATTGCATATGTTAATTGAAGATCGGGGCTGGATCTAAACCTGACCAGCAGTATGTACCTTTCTTGGAGTGTTAGTCCAAGCCAAGTGGGTAAAGTGAGAGTCTACAGACACACCAACTACTTCACAGTTTACATCACGGAACTCATTTGCCTTGTCACTGAAAGCGATGATCTCTGTGGGGCAAACAAATGTGCTGCCGAACAGGCATAAATAAAGCATTAAAAACAAATTTCCAACAACATATTTACTCGTTTACAATTATACTGCAAACTTTATTCCCACAAATGTTCTTCCTGTAATGTCCCAATAATGTAAACACCTATTATAAAACACTGCTTAAAATTATGAGAGTATCTTTCAAAACGTACAGTATCTCAGTTAAAAAAATGTTTAACTTGAATATACTGCAAGTCGCTTTGGATAAAAACATCTGCCAAATGTAAAACCAAGTGTATTACTGAAATTTTAAATGTACCATTGAATTATGTTTAATACGCAATCTTGTGGACACAAGAAAATGTAAATATACAATTTACAGTAAAAATGACCAACAGAATACTTACAAATCTAGTGGATAAAAGAAAAGGACCAGGTATTTGCCCTTAAAATTTTCTAGGCTAATTTCCTTGAATTCTCCATTGACGACAGCAGTGCCTTTGAAGTGAGGTGCTGGTTGAGTGACTGCTGGAGCCCATCTAGCCGCACCTGATATTTGCAGACATAAAGGATTGATTATTGCAGTTAAAGTTTTTAAATGAAAAAGCATAATGAACATAATTTCTCAACACTTACTGAATGAGAAACAAGCTTTCTGTGTAGCAATGCAGGAGAGGGTTTGTGGGCTCCTGATCACTGAGGCTCCACTGTGAGGGACGAAGGACTTGAGTCCATTAAGTGCAACTCTTCTTGCCTGGTGTACAACAGCCGTTATCACTTTACAAAGATAACGGCCTAACAACGTGCAACTGGTCAAAATAATTCTAATAAATAATACAGACTTTGCACTGCATATGGGCGCACATTCATTAATGTATTGGCACAATATGTTCGTAACATTTTATACACTGGTAACTCATTTGACAGCTAGTTTGATAATACGCGTTATATAAGAGGCAGAGGTTAAATACCATGAACTTAGCCTATTAACCTACTAACTAAACTACTACGAACTGAATCTAACCAAACGCTGCACAAAAACGCAGTTTAGTATAAATAAACTTAATATTTGTAGTAACAATTTGCAGAAGAGATCTAAGGGTCTCACTGCTAATAACGTGAACTCACAGAAGTACCGACAAGTCTCCCGATGGTGGCTGCCATCTTGCTAGTGCGCTCAACACACAAACACCACCGTGAACATTAAAGCGGAGCACTTCCCGTGACAATAACTAGAATTTTTTGTGTAATTATTGTAAACTATAAATTTTTTTATGAAATCAACCACAAAATACATTAACAAAAACAGACACTGTCAGCGCGCCTATAAATATTGCAAACATCCAAAAATACATATGAATTTAAATACACAAATATTAATTCAATATAACAAAACACTTCACAATTTTAAAGAAATGTCTTATCGTCCAGTGAATTGGTTACGAATAGAACCTTTCGTAACCCTTAATCAGGACATTATATAAAATTGAATTTTATATAAATTCTTGTGCCCAAGAAATATTTTTAAAAATTTTAATTCTAAGAAATAAATTGCTCATCAATTCTAAGCATAATTAAAAGGATAAGCAAATATAATTGACTTTTTCATAATTTTACTTTTACGTTTTCCTAAAATGTATTTGTTTTTTGGCATTGACAATAAGGTATACATATAATTTAATAGGTTGATATGTATTAATTTACTAACTAGAAACATTTTGTTGATGTTCTCAAATAAACTGAAGCAGATCTGTCATATTGATACTTTTATCGTGAGTACTGCAGTATCATTGGATGCATTCTGAGTAACACGTGACATGCGGAAGTGTCGCAGACTCACGCATGTCTTAACATCGCGACCTTAAACATGTTAATCTTTGAAGCCGAAAATGAATAGGTGAAGGTTTTTGTAGAGCCTTAATTAAAAAGCTAAAATGGACCCCAACTTGCAGCACTGGCAAAACAATGATAAGGTACTTCATTGTCTAGGTGTTGTGAATTGTCAGTAAACAAAATCTTTTAAATAATTATTTATATTGTGTTATTTATGTAAATTACAATATGAACGACACATCAAATGAACGAAACAAACAACTCCCCTACGCAGACTTTTCTGAGCCGCCTGCGCCTCTGGTTCAAGATCCTCGACCCCAGTTCTGTCTTATCATCAGAGGTAATGCAGTACATGTCTGCAATGCTTAATTAAACAACACACCCTGTTGTTTACTGTAATAGATAACATAACAAAACTCAATACAGTAAATTGCTTACTGAAGTCAGCTAACCCTTCTAAGCCGGTATTCCCAGTGCCGATTGCATGTCCCAGTTCTATAGCAGGTTGTGGTAATCACTTTATAAACCTAATGCTGTTTCACATTTAAACTAACCTTTCCTTCCTTTAGGCTGAAATTGAGAAGGCCCGCGTTCTTCTTTATAACGAAGGAAATCAACATGAAAATGAAAAGGTAGTGTGATCAGTATGTTTAATGTTTATTGCCATTTATTCTTACTTGATACCACTTTTTAAATTAAACTGTAACAAAACTATTGTATATTTTTTAGGTTTCTAATGCCTGGTTGCTATCTCTTGTAAGTTACTCTTGTAAGAATTAACAGTGATCAAGTAAACAATTATTTAAGACTTTTTTGCAAGTTACAACCATGATTGGAAGCTCAGACATTGTTATTTGCATTTCCAGTCATCTGTTCATGCTGATACTGGAGCTGTCATTTCACCAGTGTTCCGTCCTCAAGGTAACTAACTTGATGGTTTGCCTATTAAGAAACTGTTCATTTGTGAAAAGCAATGTGTGTTTATTTCAAACCAAAAATTATTTTGGTCATCTGATAACATCTATTTCTTATTCAGTTTTTCTACCTATATCTGCTCCTATGGTAAGTTCTGATGTTTATTTAACATATGATTAGGCTAATAATGTGCTAGCAACACAACTAGAGTTGCAAGAGAGTAAATAATGAATGTAAATTGTAAACAGAAAGCTTTTGTAATAATCTGCAAATGAAAGAATACACATATAATTATTTAAAATTAATATATAATAATATAAATATGTAATTCATATTCCACAGATTGTTGCCAGCTTAATACCACACAAAGGTGTTAAACCTGCATTGTTTTGGCAGGTAAGTACATTGTTCATTTACGTTTTCTTGTAAATATATTCTTCAGTCATGTTTTGTCTGACATTTTTTTTGTCATAGTTTTTGCTACAGACTTACTGTGCAGGATTCAATCATGCTAACAGAAATGCAACAGCGACTTTGGTAAACATTTTTGTCATTTAAATTATTTACAAAACTGTCTTTGTGTGACCTAGCTGTCTTTTACGTAAAATTCAAATGTCGACTTCATCTTTTTGTGTATAGGATAACAAAACGTCACTGAAGCAGTCTCTTCTTGTTGTTGGAACAGTTGCTTACTCAACAGTTGCAGGGGTAAAAGTGATTTTTACATTTAATTTATGCTGATTTAGATAAAAACAAATCATTGTGTCACGGGGTTATTTTTCTTATAATGCAGAAATGAGCATCAGTTAAAAATAATAGGAATTACGAAAACAAATGATAGATGCATTACAATATAATGTTTTTGGGTTTAGGTGCTTAGGTGTCATAAAAATCACAGCAAAATTTTTATGGCCTTAAAAAATAGGTTTAATTTCCTTTATGCACATTTTTTTTAAACGTTTTTTTGATTTTGAGATTAAATGTGACCTGGACATGCCCTCTTTTTTCAGGCTCTTCCTCAGATTATACTTAAGCGTTTTAGACTAATCGGAGCTGTAACTGAGAGCTTTTCTAGATCTGTGTTGCCTATTCCACTCTCAGGTAAGAACAGCAGTTTATGTATGCACAAAATACACAGTTTGCTTATATTGTTACTCCGGTAACAATGTTACTACTATTCAGCAGTCTAAGCAGCTACGTAATGTGTTGGTAAATTCTAAATTTTATATTACAAATCAGTTTATACCAATGACATAATTTGTATATGGCTTTCTAGCTTGTCTAGGTGCATTCAGCGTAATAGTGGTGAGAAGTGAAGAACCAGAGAATGGAATACGAGTGTTTGATTCTAATGGAAATGCAGTTGGAGTCTCCAAGAAAGCTGGATCAAAGGTGAATGTGCAATTAAAACATGTCTGCTTTTTGATTATTTACATTAAAACATCATGTTTAGGCTTTTAAAATAGTCCCCTAGAGTTAAGGATGCTATATAGATTGCATTTTTTAAAGATTATTATATTGTTAAAACATATTGTGAGTAAACTTCACATCTGACTGGTATTTTCTTTGATTTTATTGGGGCATCATTTTTAAGGCTGTGAAAGAGACGGCTCTCTCAAGAGCAACTCTCTTTGGCACCACTGCAGCTGTTCCTAGTTTACTGCTAGTTCTTCTTAAAAGGTACCATTCAAAACCTTCATTTCACGAACGTTTATTTAAAGTTTTAATAAAGTGCAGATGTTAATGCTGCTGTTGATGTTCTAGGGCGAAATTTGTCCGAAGGAACCCAATGGTAATCGCCCCATTTCGCCACATCAGCACTGCTATTGTCTTTGGCCTGATGATTCCCGTGTCCTTCAGTCTGTTTCCACAGCTTGGAAAGGTGACACACATTATGCAATTAACAAATAATTTGTTGTTGTTTGTGCCGTTAACAGGTTGTCATACTTTGTAGAACTAATTTTGTAAATACATCACCAAAGCTCAGTATCTTTCGATTGCAGATAAAGAAGGAGAATTTAGAAGAAGAGTTTCAGTCACTTGCCAGTAATGGGGAGCTGTTATACCACAGAGGACTCTGATGATGTCATTACAGATCTACCTACTTAGGGATGACTTTTATTGGCAAAGATTGTGCTTACATAAAACAACAACAATAGCCACTAGAAACATTTTAAGTGAGGCTATGAATTCATACTCATTTAAGAGCTGCAAATAAACATGTGTCCCCTTTAATTGTTAATATGTTAATAAAATTCCTGTTGCTGTTCATATAGTTGTTTTTTAATGTATTTAATGATCACATATACAGTTAACCAAAGTATTGGCTGATAAAACTGCATTGTTGACTCTGCTATTGAAAGTGTAAAAACAAGTGTTTAAGAAATTGGAGACATTTTCAGGATGTATAGCACACTTATCAGTATACATATAACATCTTAATGATCAGTTAGGTACAAAGAATAGCCCTTGGTAACAGAGAGGAGAAAATACTAGTCACCTTAAGCAAGCTCATGTGCAATCCTTAGAAAAAGTGTGAAAGGATAATATCTTGTTATAAAACCTTTAAGAACATTTCAATATACAATCAGAAAAGGAATAAGCTATAGATCTATAGAAGAACTTTAGGCTTTTGGCACTCAATAATAACACTAATATGAGTAATACTGTGTAATATTCCTTACAGCAAAACACATTTCTTCAAATGTCAGCCCTTTCACACCTATGTGCATCTGTGAAATGCTTTTCGATCAGCATGCCAAATTAAACTGATCAAGACTTAAGAATTAAATACCTCAGGAGGAATTAGGAAAACATAGACCTGTTCCCTGGCTTAAGATCGAAGTACTGCTAAAAGACTATTAATCATTTATCTGAAACCTTGTATCGACTGTCACATTCAGTGTTTCATTGTTAAGATTCTCAATTATACTCAGAAGTCTGTAAACATATCTTTATCATAATCATAATCATAATATCTTTATATATCTTTGTTCCCACAACTCTTACCCCATCACATACACAAATGTAACCTCTAAACATTGATGCTTTCAAAAACTCATTGTGTAATTCCAC
>JAZGTJ010004951.1:0-16459 GCA_036877575.1 Botia almorhae
TGTGTCTGTTCTACATCTGGTGTGTGTTAGTCTGACCTTATGTGGCTTTAGATTTGCCCTTTGCTGCAGGAATTAATTCATTCTCAGAAGCTGGCGCTGAATTTCAAAGCAGTCCATCGGGCTGCATGCAAATCCACAGACACGTCAATACAAGCAAACTGAGCTCCAGTTCAGTGTGATTTGTACATCTTACAGAAAGCTAATGATGAGATGGTATTATTGGTTTTTGATGAGTCTAGTAGCGTGTACAGGAGAGAGATTACTTCTTGTTTCTCTGCAGGCTTTGTTCGGAGCTTTGAGGAAATGGCAGCTGATCTATGGAACAACATGTTAAACAAGCTACTTCCCACATGTACAATTTTACCTTGTTTATTCGTTCTTTTCCGCCGTGCGTAATTCCATTAAAACAGCCTCATTTGCATATATAGTTAATGTTTGCCCGCAGGTAGCGAATTGATAGGTTAGCTTTGCTAATGATCCATTTTAGCAAGAAAAACAAACAAAGAGAGAGAGAACAGGAAATACAGTGATATGGCAATTTTGCGGCGGAGCTATTAGTCTGATAGGGTGAAATGTAATTTAAAGCGATGTAATTTTTTTGCTGTGTTTTAAATAATGTATATGTGGTGGCTACAGTTTCTTCTGTGGAACACAAAGGAAATGTTATGAGCAGTCTCGGGCACCATTCACTCTAAATGGAAACAAATGGTGCAATAAAAGTAAATGGTGACCGACGCTCTCTGTTTAACCTTTGTGTTGCATGGACAAAGGAAAGGTAGCCCAGTTAACAGGGAACGTTCTCTGAACGTTGGTTAACATGCTCTAAAAGTTCTCTTAAAGTTATCAAAAAACGTTCTTGCCGTAACGTCAGTAGATGTTTTTAACTTTATCATATATTTCAATCTGTGGTGTCCAGCCACACCCTGCCAGTGCATCAAGACAAAGGTTTGGAGTTCTTCAGACACTGAAAATGCGTGTGCTGCACCAGAGTTGGTCATAGGAGCCGGGTCTCCTGAGAGCCGTGTGGAGGAGAGAAACTTCAGAAAGACTGCAGAGCCCCTACAGAGAAGAAGCGTATCCATTTGACCCAGTTTCCACATCTGAGTGTCTGCTTCACAACCAGCACAAACTCTGAGTTCTGATCATGAAGGAGCTGTGTTTTAAACGGATCTGGCTTTATGGCTAAACCTTCAGTTTACAATGTAATTTACCCCTTTGTGTTTAACTAAAAAAAGCGCCACCTGCTCGCTCTATTTTCTCTCTGCTGTTTGAGGAGCGGGGGCTTAATAGCTGAGAAATAAGCGCCAGCTGGATGGCGGCTCTCCGATGAACCTTTGACCTTCCTCATATGCCCTCTGGTGTCCCCTGGTAGATGATGTCACCACCTTGGGTTCAGATCTCTGCCTGGTGTCCAGCAATCATATGGTTCAGCTGCGTCCTGTGCTCCTCGCCATACCACCAAACAATAAACACAGAGGGGGCGACAGTTGGAACTCTTGTGTCCTAAAGGACGTTTAGCATTAGCACAGAGCCATGCTTGCCCGTTCTTTGATGTGGAAGCTTCACGTTTGGCACAGCGTGTGCCATTTGGGCCGAGCACTGTCGAAGCCATTTCACTTCCTCCGTCGCTCATGTATATTCATGGATGTAAAAAAAACACCCCACATTATCTAATTTTGAGGAATGGGGTGTATTGTTCTTCCCTGAACGCAACAGAGAGAACAGTCCATTGCTGGAATGGTTGAGGTCCCATTTTCCTGGCCTTGGTCAAGCCCAGTTTGCTGTAGGTGGAGTGCAGGTCAGGAAGCTCAGTGCAGATGGTACGTTCTGCTGATCGCACCACCCTTTGGAGAGCTTGTCTGTCCTGCTGGGTGCAATTCCCAAACCAGACTGTAATGTTCAGAGAGTTCAAAAGACCTGAGCACCTGAGAGGGCAGTTTGAAGTCCCTTAGGTGGTAGAGACGCTGTCTGGCCTTCTTAGCTGAGATTTGGATGTGTCATGACCATGAAAGGTCCTGCGTGATTTGGATGCCAAGGTAGCGGAAGCTGTCCACTCTCTCCACTGGGGTCCCGTAGACTGTAAGTGGATGGTAGGTCCTCTTCTGCTTCATGCTGAAGTCCACTATCATCTCCCTTGTCTCGCTGATGTTTAAGAGGAGATTGTTGTCCTGGCAACTTCCTGCTCGAGAGTCATGTTGCTTAGGACTGTAATTTTTGTGTCTGTCTGTCTGTCTGTCTGTAGATAAAAGCATCGGCTACATGAGAAGTTTCTGTGAGTGCTTTCAATAGAAGAATAATTAATCATCTGTGCGTGAAAAACTCCAGCGCTTTCCCTGAAGTCCACTATTAATACCACTGCCCATTATGTTCCGAGTCGAGAGCACAATGACCCGAGTGCAGAATCCTCAGCTCTCCTCAGCGCCCTGCAAAAGGAACAGAAAATCACATGCTTTTCATTTACCCAAAATTCTGACCTCAATTATACCGTTGATATCATTTAAAGGAGAACTGAGAGTGTTCAGTCTGGTGTGCATAGCCAAAGGCTTGCTTTGATGGACTGACTCGTATGCATAATAATGACTGAAGCCAACTGCTCCGCGATTCATAAGCTCGATTTAAGTGACTTAGGTCAATAACTGAGTATATGTGACTTAGAACAAGCGGGCTCAGTCTAGCCTGAGTGTCAAAGCCAATGTTGATGCGGTGTACAGAACAGACACAAGATAAACGCTGAAACATTTTCTTCTGTATCTTCCTTTCCCAGCCGTCTGCTTGATCGCCTGTCTAAACATTCTCCTTTTTGTCTCTTTTTTTTTTGGATCTTTCCACTCGTTTTAATGGCCCATTTGATCCTCCTCCCTCCCCAAATGGCCAAATTACAAATTAAGGCTTGACAAGCCTCGTTTGGAAACGGAAGAGCAACAGAGCTGAATGTTCGGCGCACAGGCTGTGTGAATTCAATGCTTTTGTCTTTTATTCCCAACAGCTGTTTTGCTGCTGCTTTGAGTACGTAGCAAAGCCTCAACAACTGCATGTGTTGCGTGTCTGTAGTCAAGCATGTTAATGTCTCAGTGATGCCTCAACGATGTTTATCCAGAGCAGGTGTCCATATGGGTTGTTGGGAGAAAGTGTCGCGCCAGTTAAAAGCTTTTCTTTTTCCAGAACCATTTATGATTTGCTGGTTGAAAGTCTCGTTACATCTTGACAGCAATCACTGGTAATCACAAGGGGTATAAATATATTGTGATATAAAAGAACATCTTCTGTGGAAGGTACGGGATCAAAAAATGTTTGTCCAATCATTGCGTTTGGTCCGAATGCAATGATAGGACGTCCTACTTAACTATCAAACTATGTATGTGTTTGGGAGGGTTTATATAATGTTGTTTTTTATTCAGTATAATGTTGCTGTATGTTTTGTTTATAGTGCTTTGCTTTCGTGTTGGTTCCGGCTGCCGTGCATAAAGTCCAAGCTAAAATTTCCCTCAGCAGGACAATAACACATTCAGTTTAAGTTTTGTCAAGTCAGCCAATCAGATTCAGTATCAGACTGAGAAAATCTAGCAATTTGGTATGCAGTGTGCGTCAGACGGCAGCAAACAGACTGTGGGCGTGTCGTCTGCGGCAGAGACTAGCCTGTGTGTAACCTGTTTAATGACAGAGGCAGGGGCACAGCTTCCACTTCCTGCCCCGCATGCTGGCAGGCAGCCAATCAGAAGCATTTGTAGGGTAAGCTTTGAACAACCCACATGTTCACTTCTCTCCTCTTGCTCTTCTTCCCCCTTGTCTCATTTATAACCCGCATCCCCTGCCCTCTTCGCTCGCCCTCCAAATGTAGCTGTGGACTTCCTCAAACTCTCTCACTCTGCCAGCTGACTCCCTTGTGCTTCTTCATGCTATAATTTCCCATGATCCTCTCTGTTTCTCTATTGCTCTCCTCCTATCTGTGGTGAAAATGGCATGCAGATAGGAGTTTTGCTGTAACTTGCCCTATTTTCCGTGCAGGGCGAAGAGGCTTGGTGGCTTTTGATTCGCTTGGCTTTCATCTCGGTTCCCCATCTTTGTTTTGATCACTGGTCGTGCGCTCTCAGTAATGGCCTAAATAAAAAGGGCTTGTGACACACACAAAGCCCTCTGTCCCATCCACATTATTTGCTAAATAACCTGTGATTTCCACTCAATTGAACTTATTTTGACTCTCATTCATGTCACTCCGGAGAAAATGACATCACAGAAATAAAATCGGTTTCCGATGTTGCTTTGAAAAAAGCGGTTCTGATGTAATCAGTAACGTGTTTTATTGATGATTATTAATGAATAATTTTTTCAGTGTTAAATAACATGTTTTGGCAAGTCGTATGTAAACTTTTAAATTGAGATTGAAACGTTGTCGTTGTTTTATTGGAATCTACATAACATCACCTGTCACTTTGCAATAGGAAATATCTGCAAATTTGCAACCGTGTATCAGATTTAAACGTCAAAACAGCAGTTTCGCTGTTTTTCTTTTTATTGATATTGTCAGTATTGAAATGCCCGGACGTTTATTCATTTTCATTGACAAACATTTATTGTTTTGCACACAAAGCGGAGGATATTGAAAACAGTTCGTATCGTCTTAATCGGCAAGATGCGAGGAAATGAAATTGTAAGGCGTGCGCTGGATTATATTATTTTCTGAATACTTCTCCCCCGAGGTGGCTTGTGATGTCACTGCATTGGTATAAGTAAATGATGGCTGATGTTATAAATATGGTGATCGGCGCTTTAGCGAAACTCACGTTCGGCTGTTTTTCAGCAGTTTTAAGCTCTGCAGTGCTGTTAACATGCCTCACTGTCGAACAGTGTGACTGTTCGAAAAAGTGTGTCAAAGTGTGTGTGTGTCTGGATCTGTAAGTTGATGCTTGCTTGTCTGTTGATATGTCATATAAATATCATATAATTAAATATAGCATATAAATCATATAGTTATTTAGCATTACCTTTATCAAAATATCAAAATAGACCTCAATGACCTCCAACACACTCTTAAACATTATATTTACACGTATGTGTTTGGCAGATGCTTTTATCCAAAGCGACTTACAGCACTTTTAAGTGACACATTTGATTAGTCTGCGTGTTCCCTTGGGAATCGAACCCACAACCTTTGTTGCAAACACAATGCTCTACCAGTTACCGGAACGCTACATGGAACGTTAGCACCTGGTTTTGCTCGGGTCTGTACAGTATCAATTTTTAGGTCATGTACAACGGCCAATCAGAGCTGTCCAAGTCTTACCTGAGAAGTATTTTACCCTGTCTGACAAAAGATCTCACTGTCGAATCGTAACAGGTTAAAAACAGCGCTTTTAAAATGTGTGGCTTGGTCAGCTATGCATGTGAGTTCAGGAGCAGATAAGGCAGACAGGTGTTCACCTCATCAGACCTCCGGGCTCTGCAGGGGTCCGACTGACAGTGTGGCAGTATCACTGATTTCCTCAGCCCGGGTAACAAATGGGGCAGGCCCGGCTTCTCTACACCTTCTATCTAAAAAGTGAATTAGCTCTCTAATATCCACCCAGCTGAGACGATCAATACATCGCCTGAGGAACAGATGAGGAGTGACTTAGAAGCTTCCTCCAACACCCCCACTCGTTTTCTCTGTTTTTCTTTCTTTTTTGTCGTTTTTACATCTCTCTCTCTCTTTCTCTCTCACTGTAGCCAATGGGTGGATGGATGGGTGGTTGTGTGGATGGATGGACAGATAGATAGGTAGATGGATGGATGGATGGATGGTTGTGCGGATAGATAGATAGATAGATAGATAGACAGATAGATAGCAGACAGACAGACGCACTCAAATCTGTGCATTATTTTAAGAGAACATCTAAGAGAAATTTGTCACATGAATTTCACAACTTTTAAGTGAATCTTCTTTGGTTTTGTTTACTTAAACTGAATCACCAAGCAGCACCTCCTGGCTTTCAGCGTCTCCGCCAGGATTCCGATTATATCCCAGGAAACGCTCCACGTTCTTTCACTGACATTTGTGCGCGCGACGCGGGCACGCTTCCCTCCAGTGCTAAGTGTGTAGTCACAGCACTGCAGTATTCATAAATATAAACAATCCTCCATCTGTTAACGTGCATTTCGAAATGTCACATCTCGGTCTGTGACAGACGCATCTGCTTTCCCTCCAAACAGGCTTGTGTCTCAGAGGGGCGAGGAAAGGGCTCCAAAAAAAGATGGCAGACGATTAGCAACAGTTTCTTCTTGAGAACCGCGGCAGTATGCGCTAATATTTTAGTATTGTAGCTCCAAATTAATTCAGTTTTGCTAAACAGGCTAATTTCATGCTTGTGTGCTCAGACAAAACTCCTCCACTGGCATAAAGTGTATGTTGTGCAGCTTCTGTAGAGTGAGCACAATGCATGTTTGTGATGTGCCCTTGTTTACAAGGAGAGATGTATTAGAACGTTAGCCAGAACCTCGAGTTTCCTAGGTGATGTTCAGTGAGGAGCGTGACATCAGCGCTGGGGTTATTCCGTGCTATTATTGTTATAAAGAATCATTAAAGAATCGTTTTAAGAAGGAATGCGCTTGCGTTGTAAGTTCAGTATTCCTCTAGAATCGTGCATTAGACTTTTAGAAATATTGTCTGAACAAGTAAAGCATTTAAAGTTTAGTAATTAAAACTTTATTTACATCATGTCAAATAAATAAACTGGATGCCTAACAGAATTAAAATAACGAGCCTCAGTTTGGAATCCAAAATTAGATCCAGACTTTATTTTAATATTTTGAACGATTTATATCACAATAATTTCTGTCGTTTTGCAAAACAGTAAAACATATTTTAAAACGAAACCTGCGTATAGTCTGCCATTAAACGTCTATATATAATAATAATTGTGCTCATTAGAATATTGCATCATTATCTTAGCAGCTGAGGGTCTCATTGGTCCACGGATGCTTATGTCACTATCATATTAGCATATTTGGTTCCCCATTAAATTCAATAGATTCTCAACAGATTTGTCTTAATAAAACTCCTTGCCTTGTAATTTCATGTTACCCGTGCAATTCATTAGCATTGTCTGTTTAACAACAGAACAGTCTAATAATCTGTTTAAACTGAGCCAGGCTGTTGATCTGTACTTTCATGCTAACCTATGAGAGCGCCAGTCTTCATTAACACAAATATTGGGTTGGTGTCCATGGAGCTCCTATTTCAGTCAGGATATTTATTGCTGACCTCCCAGTGTGTCAGTCTGCCGAGAGTAAACCCTCGTCTGAAGACAGGCAATTAGATCATGTGATGATCCGGGTCACTCTCTCCTGTCCTGTGCTTCTGTAATCGCCGTGGCGACTCATCAGAGTGAGATCTGCGTGCCAAGCAAATGTCACTGTTCTCAGTACGTTTTCTGATGGATTCTGTAACAGGCAATCGAACAATAAAACAGTTATTAAATGCATGACACACAGTAAGTACTTAGTAGCACCCTTAAAAAACAGGTTCATTAGGTTGAACAAAAACGAGAAAACAACATTTATTTGGATATTTTTTCTTGTCAGACATAGTGGATGTCCACTGTTAACGTGATGCATCATACCTGTATCGTGTGACCTTGAAATACGAACTTGTTTTACAAGTTGAAAGGGTTCGTTAAAAAGGTTAGACCTGAGAAAAAGCTGTTTTAAGGGTCACTGAAGCATACCTTTGATTTGCACTGAGCTTTTAAGGTACATTTAGTTCAGTGCATTTTGAAATGCTGTTTACTTCCTCCTCTTGCAGTAACATAGCCGGTGTGACACAGAAGCTCAAGCACCTCTCTGATGACTGAAAAATCACATTTGTGTCACAAGTCCTAAATATTTCACAGCACTTTCATCACTTCATAACACGCTGGCACGTTTCTAGATTGCAGCTGCTGTGATATCTGGAATTCGTTTGGCAATCGTGTTTCTAGAAAACCGAGCAAAAAAAATCTCACATTCCCCAAAACTTTAGCCACTCGTAATAGGTTTAGTCGGTGTAAATAAATAAATAAACGCTTTCTCTGTTAGTCTTAATCTTGTGTTTTGTTCCGCCCCGGTCCAGATATCACGGCTCTAGCCTCAGGGAAATATTGCTGCAGTCGGCTCACAAAAAGCCATTTACTGATGGATAAATGATGGACAGTCGTCCTGCGGCTGACTCTCTCCCATCTTGATCCCCTTCAAATGCCCTCTGATTGCTTTTTGACAAACAAACCGTCCCTGATGATGAGAATTAGCCGAACATGACCGCCGGGTTTTGTAAGCGTGAATTAACATAAGCATGAGTTTGCTTTTGTGTGAAAATACCATCTATCTTAGATTTGAAGGCACAAGTGCTATAAAGTCTATAGGGCTATGCAGACAGAGTAATGCCCGTTATAACTGGAACATTTTCTTCATAATTAACATAATGTAGACAGTAAATCTGGAGACGGCAAGTATAAGATTTATTGTGCACCACACAGAGTTGATTACAATCAGAGCATCTGTGAGATTACAGAAACTGTAAACTTGTCGTGTGGGTGGCTCCAGTTATTAAAATGAGTTTGGAGTGTTCCTGTATCGCTTACTTTCTGTGTAATTTATTCAAAATTTAAATAACTTCTGTTTATCGTGCCTGTAAGAGGCGAATGTAAGTTAATCATTTCGACGTTGTCTTGACTTACTGATGTAAAACAAACAAACAAAGTAATCCAAAAACACAGCTTTGTTGTCTTGATTTGGATCTAAAGAATACAGACAAGAATACAGTACACACAAAATATACGTTTTATTTTATATTATATTAAAGCTGCTATCCGTATCTTTTTAGTAAAAATGAAGAAATATTAGTTATTGAGCAAATATGTAATAGATCAGTGTTCAAAACTGTCTCCTTATAATAATAATATATAAGCTTATAATTAAAGATTTATCATTTGAGCTGTCATGGCCGATTTTAAAGGTAATGTCATTAAGAAACAAATGTAAAGAAAAGTATGTACAGTAACCGGCAATTTTATGTTTCAAACAGAGATGGCGCTAGAGTCCAGGGAACTCTTTAGCAATAAGGGCACAGTAATTGTGTAGCACTACTTTGTGTAATATAGAGATTTGAACTGCTTTCAGACAAATTACAGTATCAGCGTACAGTAACCGCATACAACAGAACAAATAACAGCATCCTGAATCATAAATATGTTCTTTGTTTTGATTGGCTCAACAGGGCATTAGCTACATCTGCCATCACTCATAGTAAAGCGCGCTGTAGCATCAGATCATAATTCCGGCTGAAATGCGGTCGCATCCATCTCCAGACACTGTCCTGACACGCCCCCGCTGTCAGCCCTTCGTTCAGGTCGCTCGCGTCCCCCGTCGCCCCCCAACTCCAGCCCAGACCGAAGGAGAGAAATGAAGGCGTGTTTGTCTGCGGGCCCCCCACTGCGTCGCAGATTGAAGCGCTGATGTGTTGCGCAGTCAGTCCTGCTATTTGACTGCTGATGGATCACATTTATCCACTCGGCTGATGTTCATTACACCTGTTAGTGAGGGAGAGAGAGAGAGAGCAACAGGGCGGAGGAGTGAGGCAACATGTACATTTGATTTAGTCCCTGTGGAAAGAGGAAGAAACTGCCCATCAAACATAACCGACAGGCAAAAACGAGTCACTCGCATCAGACTCACGGAGCTGCAGCTTTTTATTTATGGAACAGTCGTGAGAAGAAAAATGAGGAAAAAAAGAGTAAATGTGAGATGTTTTTGGAGATAAAGATGATCACATTGTTATTATTATTTTCAGCTTTATTATTATACAAGGTTGGTTATCTCTGAGGTAAATAAAAATTAACACTGAGTTTATGTGGCATAAGTGGACCACAATAACATGATATACATGAACATGCATAGCGGCCAAAATCGGAGTGACGTTTGTATTGCAGAGTTTGAGTCACTTCTGCATACAGTCTATCTGTGTTTATTATTCATGCATAATTTTACATTGTCTTTTGGTTTAGCAGGTGGTTTAACAGGATGGTTTTGAAGGGGTTTTGGCCACACAGCTGGTTGTAGCTGGTCTGGCTGAAAGACCGGCAGACCTGCCAGCTACAGCCAGCTTAACCAGCTTTGCCAGGCCAAACTTAAACTAGCTATTTCTATCCTAAACCAGCTAACACCAGCCAGCCGGCTTAGGCTGGTTTTAGCAGGGTTTTTCAGTGAGGGAGGATTTGAGCCAGGCTCTTCTGTTTGTTCATTTCTTTATTTTATGTTACATAGCAATTCATTCATTCTAATAGTCTGGGGCCAAAGGTCTTGTAAACAGATGGCTGTGCGCCGTGTGGTTGCACGACTCCTTTTTTTAATCAAAGTCGTGACTCATTTTTTGTGCGTCATGATGGCTGATTAGCTCTGTCATTTGGTACATGTGTTTCTGCGCTCTAACAAGGCATCGCTCTCCGCGTTTATTCGAGGTGTATTGATTTGTCGAAACAAATCAATTCAGCCATTCGGGATGTTTGTATATGTTTTAATACCAAACAAGAGAAGGCACAGTGGCCCCAGTTTGTATTCTACAGCATGAGATGTGCTAGATGTCCCTCTGAAGATGAAAAGACGAACTAGGTTCTGGAGCTGTGTTGCGTCTTTCAGCGACCTGCAGTACGCAGACGGCTCAAGTCGGAAAGTCTCTGACAAAGCGTCTACCGTTGGTGTGCGTTTTGAAATGGATTATCAGTGTTTTATCACGTCACCCTCACTGGCTGAGTAAACAGTGCGCTCGTTTATGGAGGCGGGCGGAGTGATTGATCCTCCAGTGGCCTTTAAGAAAACATAATGGGGACGATGACCCGGGTCCCCTCAGATGACTCACTCCAGCTCAAACCACAGCACAGAAATCTCATTTCTGACTGAAATGTTCTTTAAGAAGATTTTTAAGATATGGTGTGAACACAGCTTCAGCATATTGGTGACAATCTTCAACACTTAAAAATACAAATGCAGCTATTGATTAGTTTACCAATTCTTCGTTTATTGACCCATCGATTAATCTCGCAATCGTTTGTGTATTTCTTATTTTCTGATGAGTCATTAATCTTTTTGTTTGCTATTAATGAACGTTTGCCATTAATCAATGTTTTATTCGAACATTTAAGAAAAAAGTTCCTTCGCAAATGAAACAGTCAGCACATACCGTAAGACCCGAAAAATGAAAATATCAGATCAGTGCGCCTTTAAAGAAACAGTCATACGTGTGTAGGCGCGAGACGTAGAACTCGTTTTAAGCTTTGCGTGTTTCTCAAGATGGAGGGATTTGTGTAATATGTTCTCACTGCACGCTCTCCCGTCTCAGAGCCGGTGAATAATCCTCAGTTTGTGTAACTCGCATTCGCTCAAATGACCCGGGGTGTCGCGAACAATTTGCACGCCAATGTGTGGATCATTAAGACTGAAAAATGGCACCCAAAAGGGAATTTGGGATTTGAGAACTGTGCCACCACTTGATTTTCGACTTAGTGTCTTGGCACATTTAAATGTGTTTGTGTTCCGCAAGCCCCGTTTGACGTCGCGGAATAAACCGCATAAAAGGCCCACTTCAATAATTGCGTTGCAAGATTTTGTAAAGCTTTTAACAGATTAATGATACAATGAAACACAAGTGCTTCAACTGCAGTGAGATATTCTGTCTCGCATATGATACACAGTCTGACGTTCAAATAATGGGTTCGAGAGCTACAATGATCATAAGTCACAATACATTATTATTTTATAATGAAGTGATTCATGGAATCGTACATTTCTTGAGATTACAAGGTGATACGTCTCTAAGGGAAGAAATGTCGTGCTCCTTTAGCTATGAATAACGGTGGACTGGATTCAGTTTGATTAAAAGTTCTTGTTATTTGACCTACATCGTTAAATAAGACCATATTCAGAGTATTACATTTCATAAGCATGAAAACATCATTTGAAGTACTTTATTGGCAGAAAAAAATAGTTTTCTTTTGTTTTAAAGCCAGAGCTTGTACAACGATCTTAAATGTTGCTCTGAATATGTATGCTGTGTATAAACCCAACAGCTGATGTTTGGTTCATGTCTTTGGTGTCCTTTGACCTTTTGGCACTTTGGTTGGGTAGACCTGCGGTTTGCCCGACTCTAGCTCACTTCAGTGAGGCGATAACAGAAAACACATGAAGAATTTAAAGAGGAAAACATGATTATTAGTATTTCAAAAATGTTCTTGATACACAGATGGCGTTTAATAAAGTTTCTCTTTCTGTTTGATTCTCCTGCAGGACACAGACCTGATCATGACCTTTAATATCTCCATGCATCGCTCCTGGTGGATGGAGAATGGCCCCGGGTGCAGGGTGACCCCTGTGACCCCTCCCCCTTCTTGGGCCCCGGAGGATCATCGGTATATCAGCATCGCTGGCTGTCTGCTGGAGTACCAGTATGTGGAGGTGGCGCAGAGCTCCTTACAGATCATTCTGGCTGTGAGTATCATCTTACAGTGCTTGCTTGTATAACGTGACCTCTGGAATTAAATGAAGTTATGTTTGCAGGTATATATTTCCTTGTACAGGAAATCGTACAGCTCTCTAGAATAAATGCTTCTGTTTGGCTAGCGTTGGTCGCTGGGTTTAAGTACTTTTTAAGAGTGAATTAGGGCCGCACAATTTGTTGGCGCAGTGTAATAATAAGTCTACGTTTCATGCGGATTTATTTATTTATTTGGTAAGCAGCCGTGTAAAAAGTGGGATGAAGTTTATTCAGCGGTTTATTATCACAAAATAAAACCCCTTTCAGACAGACCTGATCATCCAGACAGGTTTTATTTTGCGACCGCCTCACTGTACGTTATATTAAAGCTTTTATGGGGCTCTCGACAATAAAGCCAGAATGCCCATTTTAAACAAGCGGAAATGTATTAAATCTCCTAACAGTGGCCGACCGAAGCCATTTCAGAAGGAAAATAGTCTACGATCAGAAAACTCAATAGCTTTAGTAATTATAGGCTACGGCTAGTGCAGTACATTTGTTTTTGTCTATTCCAAAACATAACCAGTTGATTACAACAAATCTGTAGAAGGTAAACAACAGAAAAATGCTTGAATATATGAGAAGCATTGAGCCGTTTGGCGGAGCTCCAGTGCTGATATTGCTTGAATGGGGATTGTTAATGGGCCCTTAGGATGCTGCCTTCCTCTGAGTCTTTATTCTTTATCTCTTCCATTACCTGCAACACCTGCTTCCCCCCCCCTCTCCACTGTTGCAATCAGCATCTCTAATTCAATAGTGATGCGATGCCCCTTCAGCCAGTTCTCTGATTACAAGCCCGTACACGACTAACTGTCCTCTGCTTTCGTTTTAATGCAACAAAATCCCGTAGAATCCAAATCTGACCCTGTTTACTTTCGGAATGAATTTTACTGCTTTTATTGTGCGGGATTTATCAGGTTGTAGCATTTGTCAGGTTGTGTTTGTGTATGTTTGATCAAAATGGAATATCTGTCTTGGCCCCTGAAATGGTTGTTTTTTTTGTTGACGTAACTAAGATTGCATTGGATAGATGCTTGTCGCACAGAACATTCTCAGAACGTTGGCTAACGTTCTCTCAAAGTAATCAAAAATGTTCTCGCAATGATGTTAGTAGAACTTCAGTAGAACATTCGAAAAAGTTACCGGATTAAAAAATGTTTAAATAACATTCCTACAACCAAGCAGGAATGCTAATACAACATCTAAAAATCTGGACATTTTGAACATTCCTAGAACATTTTAATGTTTTTATTACCTAATGGAAATGTTAGGGAAACGTTCTTACAACCAAAAATTCGTAGCTGGGATGTGACATGGAAATTTTAACCTACCTGCAAAATCTTAATTTTGGGGGAAAAAAGGTTTATGATCATATGATTGCCCAAATGATTGAATAATTTTGAATTTGATTCATGTTTTGATGCTATTGACATGCGACAAGGCAAATCTGACTTCTGCTGTAAGTATATGAGAGCATTTCCTGTCCAGTCTTTCTGCACATATCAGCTGTGATGTTCCTGGGTCAGTAACTTTAATATGACCACCAGAGTCTCGTAAAAAGCTGTAGCACAGCGCAGGCAGGTATCGGCCTCGTTGCTATTTATAGACCTTCCGCTGTTACGACCGACAGTCCTGCAGAGATATTATATAGTGGGTAGTGCAGAAGAAAGACAGCTGCTTGTCTGTTAAGATGCAGGATCTGGTGGGAGCTTTCAGTGGCTTTGAGAACTACTAATCTCTGATTGGCCGTCAGATCTCTGTTCTGCTGGAGGAAGCGATGGGCATCTTGGGGACAGGGGCTTGATGCCTGTATATTGTAGGAAGACATAAAAATATTCTTTGTAGATTTTTATGTTTCCAGTCGTGTTCCAGTCGTGTAATTACAGAGACGGAACCCTGCTCCAGTCTGCGGGAATGTGAGAGACTCGCGAAGCCGCTCGCTGAGGGATTTTTTATAATGACTTCATGTAATTAAGCCGTGTTGATGAAACAGATTTGAGCGTGGCGCTGCGTATATCATAATATTGATGCACACCTGTTTCCCGGGGGACTTTCCCCCTCAGCCTGGAAACTCGAGGGATTTCTCTCTCTTTTTATGACGGTGTGACAGAACGCGGAGCTTAGCACGAGGAGATACCTTCCTAGATGGTCTCGACCCCTCGCTCTTCTCAAAAGATGTCTCATTTGCTCAGACACCATATGGTGTGTATTCAGCTCGCTCAAATTTATGATAATTGTATCAGTTAAACATTCACACGAGGTAGACGAATTCCGCCGATGTCTTAAAGACTCTTGCTCTTCTTACAGCTCAGAGACGTAATGGACCTTTTAATTGGGTTTCTCTAATTTAGGTTCTCAGATGGAGAGGAAACAAAAATAGACACAAATGAGTCAGCTGTTGAAGAGTATGGCGCTATAAAGGTGTTTTGTGTAGAATTTAGAGGGAACTTTTTTGACAGCCTGAGTAAATCGTTAAAATTCCAGACGAGACGCACGTGAGACAGGGAAAAAAATACAAGCGGGAAAGTCGAGCAAAAGTCTGCATTTTAATCTTAGCGCCAATGGAGAAGCAGGTATTAAAGATATCTCGGGTTCTGTTTCCTGTGGGAAGTGTCTGTGGTGCATGCTGGGAAAGTAACAAAGCACACTTTCATAAAAGAACAAGAAATACAGTGAGGGGCTGTCGGATATTATGTAGGAAACGTGGAAGTTATTGCATGTTCAATAATGCTTAGTCCTTTAAACGCAGAAAACGCTACAATAGCACGGTGTCGCGAGAACGCAGAGTGCCAGAATCAATATTAAAATGATTGAATTAAGGCTCTCTCTGATGCATTGAAAGGGACAAGACATATGTATGTGTCAACGGAACTGCTGAGAGGAGTCACTTCCTCTCTCACTCCACTGTTACACTCGAGGGTGTAAAACAATATTAAGACTTGAAGTTTATTGCTACTGTTTTGTTCGTGGTGTCCCTGCAGTGCTTTCCTGTTTGGACTGTTCCTCGAACCCTCCAAGTTGAAAGAAACTCAGGATCGTATTTATTGCCTCACATTCCCTTTTTTTCAACTTTGTCAGCTAAAAATAGAGAATGTTGTTGTGGAGCCAAAAGTTGTGTGAAATAAAGCATGTTTGTAAGAGGCTGGTCTTAATACTTGTTCCTTAATAAAGCTTCAACTTGAAATACCATTTCATCCACAATATAACACAGCAGAACTCAATAATGAAGTCTCGTGTGTCTCGTTGTTTCTGTGGCATTTTCCAAACTGGCCAAGCTGGTGTCTGGCAGGTTGAGCAGACATACCTGCGGACCGGAGCGCTCAAACAGGTGTAAAATCCAACAGTGCAGTTCGGATTTGGGATGGAGTGTAGGGTTAGGCATGTCATGTCTGTCTGACAACAGGAAAAAGTCAGCTAACGGGGAACGTTCTCGGAATGTTGACTAACATTATCTAAAAGTTCTCTGTTACCAAAAAATTGTTAAATAAGCTTCCCCTCAGGGTCTTGATCACCCGGTCAGGGTTTATTTTGCAATAACAATCGGCCAGCTGTACAGTGTTACTAACATAGCAGTTGTGTTTCCCCCATACAGCGATTATCCAATCACAGAGCTGCAGTGGAGCGTGTCTGTGATTAAAAAACTGGTTTTTGGTCACTATTGAATTGGTTTATTTAAAAAAGGTTGGAAAGCGTTTAACACTTCGGTCAAATCATTGCTCAGGCGTTAATTTGTCAAGAGCTTCGTCTGTGTTTCCTCTTTGTCGTGCTGCTTGTTTATGAAACCACATGACCTCAGATGCTCATGATGTGCGTTTCCTTTATGTGTCTTTGTTTGCAGCATCATCTATAATTGGACGTATAAATATGTGTCTGTGTTGCTCTGGTGCCTCATAATGCGCTTCTTTATATTTCAGACCCTCCTCA
>JAZGTJ010004951.1:16509-28988 GCA_036877575.1 Botia almorhae
GTTTTTGTCTATTCCAAAACATAACCAGTTGATTACAACAAATCTGTAGAAGGTAAACAACAGAAAAATGCTTGAATATATGAGAAGCATTGAGCCGTTTGGCTGAGCTCCAGTGCTGATATTGCTTGAATGGGGATTGTTAATGGGCCCTTAGGATGCTGCCTTCCTCTGAGGCTTTATTCTTTATCTCTTCCATTACCTGCAACACCTGCTTCTCCCCCCTCTCCACTGTTGCAATCAGCATCTCTAATTCAATAGTGATGCGATGCCCCTTCAGCCTGTTCTCTGATTACAAGCCCGTACACGACTAACTGTCCTCTGCTTTCGTTTTAATGCAACAAAATCTCATAGAATCAAAATCTGACCCTGTTTACTTTCGGAATAAATATTACTGGTTTTATTGTGCGGGATTTTTCAGGTCGTAGCATTTGTCAGGTTGTGTTTGTGTATGTTTGATCAAAATGGAATATCTGTCTTGGCCCCTGAAATGATTGTTTTTTTGTTGACTCTCAAAGTGATCAAAAATGTTCTCGCAGTGATGTTAGTAGAACTTCAGTAGAACATTTGAAAAAGTTACAGAATTAAAAAATGTTTAAATAACATTCCTACAACCAAGCAGTAATGCTAATACAACATCTAAAAATCTAGACATTTTGAACAATCCTAGAACATTTAAAAAACATTTGAATGTTTTTATTACCTAATGGAAAATGTTCTTACAATCTAAAATTCATAGCTGGGATGTGGCATGGAAATTTTAACCTACCCGCAAAATCTTAATTTTGGAGGAAAAAAGGTTTATGATCATATTATAGTTCAAATGATTGAATAATTTTGAATTAGATTTATGTTTTGATGCTATTGACATGCGCCAAGGCAAATCTGGCTTCTGCTGTAAGTATATGAGAGCATTTCCTGTCCAGTCCAGTCTTCCTGCACATATCAGCTGTGATGTTCCTGGGTCAGTAACTTTAATATGACCACCAGAGTCTCGTAAAAAGCTGCAGCACAGCGCAGGCAGGTATCGGCCCCGTTGCTATTTATAGACCTTCCGCTGTTACGACCGACAGTCCTGCAGAGATATTATATAGTGGGTAGTGCAGAAGAAAGACAGCTGCTTGTCTGTTAAGATGCAGGATCTGGTGGGAGCTTTCAGTGGCTTTGAGAACTACTAATCTCTGATTGGCCGTCAGATCTCTGTTCTACTGAAGGAAGCTATGGGCATCTTGGGGACAGGGGCTTGATGCCTGTATATTGTAGGAAGACATAAAAATATTCTTTGTAGATTTTTATGTTTCCAGTCGTGTTCTTGTAATTACAGAGACGGAACCCTGCTCCAGTCTGCGGGAATGTGAGAGACTCGCGAAGCCGCTCGCTGAGGGATTTTTTATAATGACTTCATGTAATTAAGCAGTGTTGATGAAACAGATTTGAGCGTGGCGCTGCGTATATCATAATATTGATGCACACCTGTTTCCCGAGGGACTTTCCCCCTCAGCCTGGAAACTCGAGGGATTTCTCTCTTATTTTATGACGGTTTGACAGAACGCGGAGCTTAGCACGAGGAGATACCTTCCTAGATGGTCTCGACCCCTCGTTCTTCTCAAAAGATGTCTCATTTGCTCAGACACCATATGGTGTGTATTCAGCTCGTTCAAATTTATGATAATTGTATCAGTTAAACATTCACACGAGGTAGACGAATTCCGCCGATGTCTTAAAGACTTTTGCTCTTCTTACAGCTCAGAGACGTAATGGACCTTTTAATTGGGTTTCTCTAATTTAGGTTCTCAGATGGAGAGGAAATAAAAATAGACACAAATGAGTCAGCTGTTGAAGAGTACGGAGCTATAAAGGTGTTTTGTGTTGAATTTAGAGGGAACTTTTTCGACAGCCTGAGTAAATCGTTAAAATTCCAGACGAGGCGCACGTGAGACTCTTTCACTCAGGGAAAGAAATACAAGCGGGAAAGTCGAGCAGAAGTCTGCATTTTAATCTTAGCGCCAATGGAGAAGCAGGTGTTAAAGATATCTCGGGTTCTGTTTCCTGTGGGAAGTGTCGGTGGTGCATGCTGGGAAAGTAACAAAGCACACTTTCATAAAAGAACAAGAAATACAGTTAGGGGCTGTCGGATATTATGTAGGAAACGTGGAAGTTATTGCATGTTCAATAATGCTTAGTCCTCTAAACGCAGAAAACGCTACAATAGCACAGTGTCACGAGAACGCAGAGTGCCAGAATCAATATTAAAATGATTGAATTAAGCTCTCTCTGATGCATTGAAAGGGACAAGACATATGTATGTGTCAACAGAACTGCTGAGAGGAGTCACTTCCTCTCTTACTTCAGCGTTACACTCGAGGGTGTAAAACAATATTAAGACTTGAAGTTTATTGCTACTGTTTTGTTCGTGGTGTCCCTGCAGTGCTTTCCTGTTTGGACTCTTCCTCGAACCCTCCAAGTTGAAAGAAACTCAGGATCGTATTTATTGCCTCACATTCTCTTTTTTTCAACTTTGTCAGCTAAAAATAGAGAATGTTATTGTGGAGCCAAAAGTTGTGTGAAGTAAAGCATGTTTGTAAGACGCTGGTCTTAATACTTGTTCCTTAATAAAGCTTCGACTTGAAATACCATTTCATCCACAATATAACACAGAAAAACTCAATAATGAAGTCTCGTGTGTCTCGTTGTTTCTGTGGCATTTCCAGCCTGGCCAAGCTGGTGTCTGGCAGGTTTAGCAGATATACCTGCGGACCGGAGCGCTCCAAAACAGGTGTAAAATCCAACAGTGGGCAGTTCGGATTTGGGATGGAGTGTAGGGTTAGGCATGTCATGTCTGTCTGACAACAGGAAAAAGCCAGCTAACGGGGAACGTTCTCGGAATGTTGACTGACATTATCTAAAAGTTCTCTGTTACCAAAAAATTGTTGCTGCAACATTGATCGAACTTAACAGTATCGTATATCAAAAATGTTATTCTTAAGTTAAGTGGAATGTTTTAAGATGCTACAGATTCAAAATTGTTTGAATAATATTCTTATAATCAAGCAATAACGTTACTACAACATCTAAAAGTGTATGTTTTGAACATTCAAAATAACATGTTTAATGTTTTTGATCATTAATGGAAACGTTGGGAAAACGTTGGGAAAAATTGTTAGCTGGGACTCAATATTTCATATCTATATAGTTGTTAAATAAGCTTCCCATCAGGATCTTGATCACCCTGTCAGGGTTTATTTTGCAATAACAATCAGCCAACTGTACAGTGTTACTAACATAGCAGTTGTGTTTCCCCCATACAGAGATTATCCAATCACAGAGCTGCAGTGGAGCGTGTCTGTGATTAAAAAACTGGTTTTTTGGTCACTATTGAATTGGTTTATTTATAAAAGGTTGGAAAGCGTTTAACACTTCGGTCAAATCATTGCTCAGGCGTTAATTTGTCAAGAGCTTCGTCTGTATTTCCTCTTTGTCTTGCTGCTTGTTTATGAAACCACATGACTTCAGATGCTCATGATGTGCGTTTCCTTTCTGTGTCTTTGTTTGCAGCATCATCTATAATTGGACGTATAAATATGTGTCTGTGTTGCTCTGGTGCCTCATAATGCGCTTCTTTATATTTCAGACCCTCCTCAGACACACAGGGAGGAAAAATAAAGCCTTCGCTGCTGTCTGCATGCACAGACAACATTTGCAATCTTTTCCTCGAGCTGCCAGATACATAATGATCGTCTTTGTTCCCCCACATACGAATCGGGGTGTCGAAAAATTGACTTGTTCATTATTTTCTCCTAAAGCGAATAAGTGGCTCTTTGATCGGTTAACTATGGAGACAACCTCTCTCTCTCTCTGGTTCTTTCTCTCTCTCTCTCTCCCTCTCTCCCTTTCATCTAGCGGACAAGAACACAATCGATCAGCAAATTTCGCCCTGTCTTTCTCGTCATTAAAACACAATCATTTGACGGCACACAAAGTATAATTTCTTATCTGGTATTTATTAATGAAAATAACCTGGAGGTTAATTCGATTCTGTAATATGGAGATGGATGTGACTCGCTGAGAAGGCGTTGATGTAAAATACAGTGATGACAGCTAGATTCTTTCTTCCTCGACTGCTCTCGCAAACACACGAATAATTATGAGCGTTACAGAAGAGGCATCTGGGAAACAGCCCTGACATTTCCTTGCTAGCTAACCAGTTTCCCATTTTTCCGAACAGCACCTGCAGTAAAGCTCAAAGGCGCATCCTCGGGCCCATTGTTTTCCTCAGTCAGAGCAACAGCCCTGCACCTTCAGTTAATGAGGTTTCTCTCCCAGCTGAAACCTTCGACCATCATTTACAAGCGACTCTGACATTAGTAAGCCTGCATGCATCATTAAGAGAGCGTCTGTCTAAAAGTAATTAAGTCGAGTTGCGCGATAATGAAAGACTCGTGGCGTGCGCTAATATCAGAATCTAACAATGATCTTTTCATGATAATCCCACGACTTTCGCTCTCTCTTTTGTTTCATTTTTTGGTCTCTGTTTTGTCTTTTTTGCGCTGTCTGTCACACTCTGTGTGAGACACTCTGTCTCTGGGTTTTGTGATTTTTGGCTGCGTGCTAAGCTATCTCAGAAAGCTGTAATCCTCAACAGCTGGGTAAATGACTCCAGGGTCGGCTTTGAATAATTCTTTTTACGACCTCTTAACTCAGAGGTGCTGCAGAATAAATAGAAAAAACATACAAATGTAGTGAAGAACCGTAAAATAAGGTTTCGTTAAAGTTATAACACAGCTAACAGACAGCTAACAGGGTCGAGATTTGGCTAGTTAGTGTGGGACAGTTAGCTCCTGCTGGAAGATGCCATAACTGCACCTTATAAGCAGCTGTGTATTCTAATAAAATAGCAAAAACAGTATACAGTAAATTGCTAAATTTTAATGTAGTAGATGTTTTAAAATTCCGTTTTTTGCTGGCTATTTACTTTTGACGTAGCCCAGAATATTCACTAGCTGCTAATAATTCTTGTGCACATCCTCATCGTTCCATCAGCCAATCAGCATTGTCAGCTTGTCGAAATGTAATTTCTTTAGGAATAACTAGTCACATGACAGTCACAGCTCAGGTGATTGGCTCAAAAAACTTGTATGTGGAATTAAGCACATTCTTTTAACATTGGCTAACATTCCATAAAAGTTCTTTCAAAGTTATCAAAAACGTTCTTACAGTCACGTTAGTATTTTGTTAACGATATATATCATAAATCTAACAGCCTAGACTTGTTAGCCGGGACCACCACCAATTTTGGAAGCCCTTACTCAGGGAGAGTGTGTTAATTCACCTGGGTACGTTTGGTACACCTGCATCTGTCTCACGGCTTCCAGCGGCAGGTTATAGGAAAAGTGCATTGTGGGAAAGGTTACAGCAAAAGGAGGAGAGGGGAGAGAGCACTGATGCTGGGATAACGCTTCTCATCTGTGATTAATGTGCTTCCCTTCACCTCTCGCCCCGTGTACTCGTGAGGTCTGCGCTGCTGCATCCAGCACTGTCTGCAGCTGGAACCGAGCGCCGGAGCACAACCCAGAAAATAGAACCTAAAACAAAAACCTTTGGCACACGCAAAGCGAATGTACTGAGGAGGCACAAATGTAACTGACATTCAGGCTTCCTCTACAGAAATCCTTTGTGAGGTTTGGCTGAATGGCTGGCTGGTATTTATTTTTGAGAGTACACCTCTGGGGCATTTGAGGAAATTGTTCCTGGGCAGATTTCTCCTCAGTGAAGGAGAGAGAGTTGGCGGACCCCTGCTCTCTCACTCTCTCTCTGTCTCTCTGTCTCTTTCACACACACAGAGTGGGAGGGGCCTCTCATATGCATGGGTGCTTTAGCAAATGAGCTGTGCAGTGTAGCACTGATGTCACACAGCCCTGGGATTCGCCTGACCGTGAACAGCTTTTGTAGCCAGTGGAAGACTTCTAGCGGCCGGTCTAGTCAAAAAGACCTGCTCTCATTTAGACACTGAACACATTTCCCTCCATATTATATGGCTTTAAGAGTACTTTTGAGCTGCCTACCTAGACAACATTTTAGGTATCAGAGGCCTGAATAAACAGGCCCACACACAAGCTACACCCACAAAACACGACAGAAGCTTCAGTGGAGTTCTACAGATTCCCGGTGTGTTTGTTGTGTATATATTGTGGATAAATTGTATAAAAGGTTCCAATAAGATTTTTGCCTTCCCAGCTTACAATTTTAGGTTGTAAGAATGTTTTCATAACTTTTCATTAAGTAACCAAAACGTAAAAAATGCTATTTTGAAAGTTTTAGGGACATTCAAAATGGACTGTTTTTTAAGACGTTGCATTAATGTTATTGCTTGGTTTTAAGAACATTATCCAAACATGTTTTTTAAATTCTGTAATGATTTTCAATGTTAAAAAAAGTTCTACTAATGATACTGCAAGAACACTTTAAGAGAACTTTTAGAGAATGTTAGTAAATGTTCTGAGAACGTTCCCTGTTCGCTGGGTCATCGATTTACCACTAAAAACAGCTCAGGAAAGGCTAACAATATGCTGTTTACTTTTATAATGCAAGTTCCGGGTTTATTCCCTGGTATTCATTACTGCACATTATTTCAAATGTTTTGGCATCCATCGCATCCATTGTGTAGTGTTTGACTGACCGCTAATGTAGTTTCTGCTTATGTAAAACTGCCTGTGCAGACAGCAAACAGCGATGCAGACCATTAGGGAGTTTCAATCTCTGTAATTCCTCCAGTGTTTTAAAAATATTTGTTATTTATATGGCAGAAACTTATAATGATGCCGAGCAACTTCAGGAAACTCAAGCAGGTGGTTTAGAGAATTTCACTGGATAATCTCAGCTGTGTGGGCGGCGGATCGCTTCTGTCACACCTTGCTTACCTCCACCTTAGCCGTCATAGCTGTGCAGTGTGACACATGCTATCAGAAAACTCTCTCTTAATGTCAGCACCCAGTCTTTGTTCTCATGTGCAGGGCTCTAACAGGCCCCCGCCGAGTTGACTGGGCCCTGCCGGGTTATTGCTTTGGCTCTCCTCTGACAGCTGGTGGAGTTTGAGTCACTGCTTTTTCTTCCTTATGCCGGTTCCAACCTGGGCTGCGCCCAACAGGCAGTCGTAGCCAGGGGTCCATCCAATCGAGCTAATTAATGGTTCTATTAGCAGCTACACTGATGAGCTACTGAAAACTCAACAACACTCGTGATCAATCAAGTCTGGGTTGATTACGGAGCGTCGTCATGGTGATTCTGTTGATTGGAAGTAGCACGGCATGATATCACAAATGACGGATGGATGGATGAAAGGTGGTTTGGGTGGTTTATCAGAGTAACCTTTCTCTTGACTAGTTCATCTAATCTAGTTTAAAATAAGGCTGGTTCTCTTACACCCGGCAGCATAAAAGATGAAGTCATCTGGATTTATCTCCGTGAATATATTGGGAATACTCTTGAAATCTCACAGCTCTAATTGTATGCAGTTTAGTGAGACGCTTTAGTCCAGTGTAGAGGTGAGATTAAACAAATGAGTTATCATCATGTGAGATTCTTGTTCTCCAAATTTCTCATACCTCTTGCAAAAGCGGTTTAGATATTTGCCTTATTAATAGTCCAGCTCTTGGGTTTAATGTACCTTTTCCACATTAAGCCTGTTGATTGAGCGGGAGAATTTGCATAACCCTCTGTGTGCTAACAATTCTCCGCGCTCTGTTGCTAAGACGCACGGAGGGACTCCGCTCCGTTTCCTGAGCACATTTAATGCTGCTCATTCTCCAGCGTTCTCAGAACGACTGGTCGAGATTCCAGCTTCAGAAATTCATTTTAGCTGTCGATCCGGGATGTGTCTCGTCTTGCACTGTTCATTCCGATGGCTGTTGTTCTGAGGCGTTTGTGGAAAAGATAAGAAAATGAAGGGACACAGATTTGTGTGGAAAATGGCTGTTCTGTCAACTGGGGGAAAAAACAAACAAGGGATTAAATTGAATGAAATCACTGAGGAAAAGGATTATCTTCGCAAAAGTCATTTTTTTAACTTTAGAATCTGGCATAGCTGTTTTTAACAACACTATTGTTTATTTTATATTATGAAATCAGTCTTAAAGGTATTAGGCAAGACTTAATGATTGTAAGTTTTTATGTTGTTATACATAGATACTTAATAAGACCTCTGAATAGAAAAGGATATTCAACTGCTTTTATTTGTAGCTTATTTACAGAAAAATAAACAGAATGGAATTAAACCATTGTTCAGTGAGATGTATAGTTGTAGATTTATTTATTAAATCATTTTAAAAACGTTTTAAACCCTTATTTGTAAAGCATTTTGTGAATTTGTGATAAAATCATATCAAATTGTATTTAGTACGATATTATATTTTACAGTGAGGCTCACTGTAAAACATTTGTAGTTTCCAAAAATGTTGTTTGCTATTTTTACGCCAAAACGTATGTACTACATAAACTAACCAACTCTGTTTACAGTAGCACCTGTGTGCGTCCAGAATGACGTTTATGGTATCAGAGGTCACACAGTGTGACCCTCAGTGATGCTAAAACTCTGTTAAAGGCCTCAGAAATGCTCCATTAGTCGTTAGACAGCTGTGATCTTCTTATTGCATATACAGTGAAAAAACAACAGCAAGCATTTATAAGCTGTCAGGCCTGGAACGATTTATAGAACGCCTGGAGAAGAAAAGGTAACTGTTTTGACAAAACATAACACCCAGAGGAAAAGCAAAAATCAATCGGCCTCATTATACGTTGATCCCCGCGGGCCGACGTAAAAAACCTGCCACGGCAGCCAATCATCTTTCAGTTTTAATTCGGTGGTGTCGTGGTAGAAGCCGGTTCAACAGAGGACTGCCGTCAAAACTCCCTGGTGATCTTATTCAAAGTCTATTTTTGTTTCTTTTTATCCATCTTTGAACCCCTTCCATTTTTATGTCTTGCTTTCAGTCTGTCACTCTGTTGGAGTGAGTAACGCTGTGGGCCGCGGGTGAGTGACAGGAAGGCTGATATCGCCAGCGCGTCTGAGGCGGGCGAGCATCTCATCTGATAACTCTGTGACATCGGCCATCGGGGCTGAATGGCAGAACCCTGTTGCTCAAACATCGCGGTCGCACATGCTGGAAGTTGACAGGAGTCGGTTTGTTCCATCTGTGGGAACGATTAGGATTTCTCCTCTGTGCTGTAGCAGTCAGAGATGCCGGTTCAGGAAAAGCTCTCAAATGAGAAGCACACCCTTGCTAAAGAGCCTATCTGGACTCCAGTATACAAATAACAGTAGCTTGGATGACCCGCATCCCTGGGTAGGAAATTTCTGACATGCTAGCAATAGCAAACTAGCATTGAAAGCATAAGATCCCGCCCTCCATCTCCAAAGCCACGCCTCCTACATAGCGCGCAGAGGTATGCAAATACATCTTTGACAGGAAAATAGGACAAAAATGACCTAATGCAATGATTGGACAAATATTTAATGGTCCTCAGCCTTACACACTTTTAACCAGAATAACAAAAGATGTTTCTGGAAAAGCTCACCTACCTTGCCTTTAACTAGATTAACTAGTAGGGTTATAGTAATGCATTAATGATATTTGAGTCTCACAGTTATGATTGTATTTAATGCAACAATGATCTATATGTGAGATTTATTAGTACAGCTTTTAGGGTTTTTTTGCTGAATTGATGAGCGTTTGACGTAACTCCTTATTTGCACACTCACATCTCCCAGCATTCCACTGGCCCTGCCGTGCAATATCAAACCAACCCGACACCTGCGGGGTTTAGTTTTAAATCCTTTATCTGTCTCTGTGTTTGTCTGGATAGATTCTTTCACTTACCCCGTTATGCTCCGGCAGGACAGGAAATATCTCTGGTGTGTTATAAAATTGCCATTACTGATGGAGGTCACAGAAGCAATTATCCCAGAGTCGCTGAGGCTTTGCTCTGAGCGTTGCCTGACCTCTGGA
Organism: Botia almorhae; assembly: GCA_036877575.1. Classification (NCBI taxonomy): domain Eukaryota; kingdom Metazoa; phylum Chordata; class Actinopteri; order Cypriniformes; family Botiidae; genus Botia; species Botia almorhae. The sequence continues at coordinate 26,508 of JAZGTJ010004951.1, forward strand.
TCTCTGCTGGACATCTGCCCGTCGCTCACCTTCCACAATATGAGCGCTAGCCCATCAGGGGCCCAAAAGGTCTGCCAGGTGTGTTGTCGTACATCTCACTCTGCGTGCAAATTCTCCCTTCTGCTTCCGTCTGCTGCCTGAACAAGACTCATAAGGCCGACGTTATGATTAGGTCACGGCGCAGTCCCAACTAACAGGAACGTTCTCAGAACGTTGACGAACGCTCCCTAAAAGTTCTCTCACGCTTATCAAAAACGTTCTTGCAGTAACGTTAATAGAAGGTTATATGCCATATAAAAAACGTTATTCTTTAGTTGTTAGTGGAACGTTTTAAAAGCGTTACAGAATTTTAACAGTTTGCATAACGTTCGTAGGGCCAAGCAGTAGAGTTAGCGTAGCGTTCGTAGGGCCAAGCAGTAACGTTAATACAACGTCTAAAAACTGAACGTTGCTAAAACATTTTGTTTATTACCTGAAATGCTAGAAAACAACCTGAGTTGTAATTATTAGTTGGGGTAGCTTCGCTCCCGTTCTGTCTCTGCGGTGTATAAAACCGAAACGCTAAGCCAGCTAAGCCAGAGTCCCTGAGAGCTTTGGACTCTTGGTGGTTCTTGGCAGGCAGTGTGAGGAGCAGGTACTCAAACATTATTTTGTTAAGATCGATGGGATGTCTGAATTCATTACCGTAAACAAAGAACAATTATGCTCTTTGCTCAGAGAGTCGTTTTTTACAGCAGACAATCAATCCAGCACAATAGAGCTCAGGGCCGCGATATGAGCTAACAGTGAGGGAGGGAGAAGATCTGCTGATGACAAGCAACTCAAATTAACCGATAGCACCAGACATGAACAGGCTGAAAGGAAGGAAGCCCACATGGAGGCTACAAATAAAACCGGTTGTGTGTCTTTGTGTGACTGTATTTGTGTAGCAGCGTAACCACAGAAACACGCTGTTTCCCCAGTATCATGTGTGTTTGGACCAATGGCAGATCAACGGCAGTGTTCTGGAAATCTTTTTTTAATTAAAAACCTATTAAAAATAGAATAATCAAATATCCTATTGGCCCTATAATAGACTTCATTTCTTTGAAGTAAATATCATTTCTTAATATTTTCCTTTTGATTTAAGAGCAAAATATGACCTTGATGTGTTTGCGTAAGATTCACTGTCAAAGACATAAATATAGTGCAAGAGAGAAATCGGTTCTGTCTTCCACTGGCAGACTCTTCTCGTGTAATATCTGTCTGAAGAAACAGACCTGTAGGTGACACATAACTGCATTCGTCCTATTTCTCATAGTTTGTGTTGGAGAGTTCAAAGACACACAGATAATTTAAAATGTTATTTTGAATGTTCTAGGAACGTTCTAAAACGACATTTTTAGACATTGTATTAAAAGTATTGCTTGGTTATTGGGTTGGTTACCCAGACCTTTTTATAAATCTGTAATGTTTTTAAAACATTCCACTAACAGGAGAATAACCGAGAATAACGTTTTTGATACATATGATATTTGACGCGTAAAACAAGTTCTGCAAACGTTTATGACTTTCTGCAAACGCTCTGCAAACGTTTATGGCGTTGGCTAACTTTCTCAGTTAGCCAACATTCTCAGAACGTTCCCTGTTAGCTGGTAATATGTATCCTCAAAGACGGCAGAACAGCGGAGCTTCCTGTGAGCGTCGGCGCTAGCGCGTTATAGAGCAGCTTATCCCCTCTGGCTAAGTGCCTCAATTGTGAAAGTGGAAAATTAAGTGTGATGTGTTGCTTGGAAATCAAAGCTGTTGTGATGAAAGTGAAGGCTCTACCCCCGTTTTTTGTTATCCTTTCTCACTAACACAGTCAAATTCTGCCAATCGTCAACAAAAGCAGAAGCTCTTGGCGTGTACCGCTGGCGCACCGATTGTGGCTCTTTAGAGAAATATTGGCAGGGATAGATACAAATGGTGGTTAAAGTCTATTATCGGTGATTTCTGAAGATGACTAAAGCGTGTGAGGAGGAGGGGTATTCGACTGCCCTATCGACATTAGTGCCTCTGAAAGGGTGTCGAAAGCTCATTTCCGTTTGCATTGGAGGCTGCGATCGGAGAGCTTGTCACTCTGTGTCACGTACACAGACTTTTTAATTTAGCTCGCCTGCCTCAGAGACCTCTGTTTATCAAACCCGGTTCTAGCTTATTTCTCCAGCAAGAACGGTCATTTAAAATGAATACAGTCTTCGCTTGTTATTTAAGAAGAGAAAACCTTGTTATGCATATTTAACAGCACAGTTTAGAGGGAGAGTAAGAGAGATGTATACAAGAAGTGAAAAGCACACAGCAGATGAGCGGTAATCTATTGGACGCAGATGTATTTTGGCACAGGAGTTTGGTCTAGAGGAGATTCTCTGCTTTGTCTGGCAGTTCAGTGTTTGCCTGAAGAGTCTGATGTCTGTGATTCTCTGTAAAATACTAGACTAATACTGGTATCAGCTTTTATTG
>JAZGTJ010004952.1:0-28986 GCA_036877575.1 Botia almorhae
TGTTCCTGCTGGTCTGTTTGGTGCAGATCTGCTGCAAGAAACTCGAATGCTGCAAAAGACTCAAAATTAAACGTGGGTGACCTCATCCCCGTCTATCACAACAGCAAGAATCACTTTTTTTAAAAAGTAAACAATGAGAAAATAATGTATTTGCTTCCATTCTTCCTTTAACAGAGCCTTCATTGAAAGACAAGATACTGAAGTGAGTGAATTAAGCAGTATTTGGTGGAATAGGCCACTGGTGTTTACATGAAGTTGAACATTATGTACATGTTTATAACATAAATATTTGTGCTTGTGGATAATCCTGCAATCAGTTTGGACATATTTGTCATAGTGGTTGTTTTTGGAGTAGCTTGTTTTATTGTGATGTCAATTATTCATAATGCTTTTACATCATAGTCTTTTACAATTCATAGAAGTGAAACAATATTGTGTGTGTGGTAATGTTAGTCTGTTTTCCACATTTTATTGTTGATATTTTTGGCTTTGTATGTATCTGTATCTCTGCAGGAAGGCCGGCCTAAAGAAATTATCTCCTCCTTTCTCCATCAGCAGCATCATTGACAAGAAATAACACCCGTCGCTGTTATTAACAGTCAATGCCTCATTTGCTCCTTGATTACTGTAAATACTGTACATACAACTCAAAAGGCCATTTCTTTTCTTGCAAACACTTTTAACTGTATTTGTTTTCCCACTTTAAGGTAAAATCATTGTTTGTTTTGTAACGTCTATGATAGTGTGAATCAGACTGGAAGGTAAAAGTGTGAAATGATGGAAATGATTCATATGATTCATGTACGTCTTCATATCTGTGCTGAGGCATAGATCACTTTCTCATAGCCTGGGAAGAGCAGAACGTTGCTACGGTTCATGTCTCTTGTTTTCTGCAAAGTACTTTTGATCCAGTTTTTCACAGTTTCGAAACTCACCGCAGGTGCACAGAAAACCAGAGAAAAAGCCATTTCTCATAAAAGAACTTAAAAGGTCACCATATATTGATGAGAAAGACTCAAATTGCTTTTTAGTCCCAGTAGAAGAATCATATCTCTGTTGTGATGTCTCATTGGTCAGATATAAGGAAGCGCTTACAAAGGGTTAAGTGAAACAGCGATTGTGATTCATATATGAGGTACAGGTAAATGAGCTCACAATTACTCAACACTGGTCATCTAACATGTCTCTTTATGTTGTGTCTAACATGTAAGTGTGAAATTAAATGCATTGCATTTACAGTAAATTGCAATATTGTGTATTGCTATGTAATAAGAAACTAAATTACTCATTACATAATAAATTACTAGCTCTGTGTATGTAATGTGTTTTCTTTTCATCGCCACCAATTCTCTTAAGAAATGTAAAAACATAGGCACATATCGTTGTCTACAAAACTAAAACAGCATTTAAACAACAATTAAAAAAATCATGAGATCATGACAAATACATTGTCAAGTGTCCAACATATTGACAAGTAGTTAAAGTTCAGAAACAGAATTTATTAGATTTATTAATAATTTATTAGATTTATGTTTTTCTGTTAAACCTGGTGTTCATAAAACATTTCATGGGTTTTATCGGTGTACTCTTTATTTAAAAAAGATGTGGGATGTCAAATATCTTCGGTATTTGACCTTTTTTTTTGTTTTTTTAGTAGAATCAATTCATGAGAAGGCACTGCACTAAATCACACAGCAAACTGAAACTAACCCCGACCCTAAGCCTAGTTTGTTGTTTTCTGAGCTGATGTGCAGCATACAGCTCACCAGCCTGTTTCTCCCAACTGTCTTCATGAGAACAGGCCTGGCAGAAACCTACTCCTCCTACTGACAGTAAAAATCCAGTTTCTTCTCTATAGGATGAGTAACACTCCAGCTCAAACCCACACATGTATGCCAGGCTTGACGTGCCAACACTCACTGGCACGTCACAGTGACTTGCATGATTATTAAAAGAATCAGTTAATAAAAAATGATGTCATAATGACCCACATCATTTCGATCCTATATGTTTTTTATTCTAACATGATTGAGCCTGCAGTGGACTAAATAGCAATTGCCGCCAGAATTTGCCCATCTTTGATTTCCCGTCCTTTTTTATTTCCGGCTGTTAAGCTACACATTTACAAAAAAGTATATGAAAGGTTGTTTTGGTCCATGTGGGATTAGGTTAAGTATAGAGTTAGTAATGTTTGCTTATGTTTTGCTGATGTGGTACTTCCAGCTTCGGCCACTAAGGGTCAGCCAAACTTATAGACAAAAAAAACACCAAAATGTAGTTCAAAATGATTCTTTTCACTATATTCTTAATCTCCTAAAGCTACATGTCAGATTTGTGTGAGAAAAAGGCTGAAACACCGATTTATTTTAATTCATGGCAGCTTGATGGAAATAGTATCATGATAATGAATTATCAAAATAGTTTTAAGAAATTTCATGGAATGTCCAAAAAAAACAAAAACAAAAAACAATGGTAATCCACCACTATTTTTTGGACCTCTTGTGGGTTGCTTTCTTACCAAAAACATGGATATTAAAAAGCAGTATATAAAAAGAATATTTAAGTATACAAATTTTAAATGTTATAAAATAAAAAATACGAAAATTATCTTGAAAATCTTAAAAATTATTGTTTTGAAAATTTATAAGAAAATTGACATATTTAAATGTATAATGCCCAAATAACCCGTTTCAGCCTGAGAAAGCAATGTAAGCTACTGAAACACTGTTAAACAAAACCACAGTTTTTCCTCCCCACATCCTCTCATGAGCTGAGCTCTGGCCCATTTATGTGTCACAAAATTCTGACTTTACCAATGACCTCACTGTTGCAGTGTCTGCAATCATCATGTTATTTCATCGCTAGCTGGTTTGATGACTTAGCTTTACATTTAAAAGCTGACAACAGCAGGGAAGTGGCTCGTTTTATCTATTATCTAGATTAACTTGGAGAAAAATTATAATCTGTTCTGAAAATCAACCTGTTCATTTAATGTCTGGGCAACAGCTGCTGTCTGCGCCTGCGAGGATGCTGGGAAACTACAGCGAGTAATGACTAGCACTTATTTTGCATAGACCGGGGGAGTGAGATGGTTCAGGCCACAGAAACAGCACACTTTTCCAACTTTCTTTGAAGCTGTAGGTAATTTCCTTCAAAGAGTAAAAGAAAAAAGTGACGAGGCCTGTGGAGATCAGATAAGATCTCTGCTACTGCAGAAATTCCAGTAGTTTTTCTGATCCAAAAAAATCAATCTTTCCTTGTGACCTCAGATTTATCTCTCTTTTCTCTCTTCATTATCCATGTGTGTAGTCGATGTGTCAAGAGCAGTGCTACACTGCATCAACTAAACGACATTGAACAGCTTTTTCTACTTATCATACATACACACTGAGGTCATGGGTTCGATTACCAGTGATCACATGAATCGTTCAATGTAAGGAACCTTGAATGTACTGTGAGTTTCTTTGGTTAAACGTTAAATATTAATCAAAAGAGTTTACTTGAGAATAACCACAAAATATTTAAACAGCATAAAAATTAAAAAATGATTTTTTAAGATTTAAAAAATACTTTGTCAGTGATTTCATCCCACTTATCTGTTATTGTGATCTATATCAGTTTAGGTTTCGTGGTTACTGTTTACACCTGATTTGAGATTCACAGCCAGGTACCCGACATTCTACTCATAACTGTAAACATTAGACCATTTACAGAAAGAGAGGTTAATAATGAGATTAATCCTCATGTTGAGGAAAATTTTTATAATTTAAATATAAAATTTAAATTCAAACTAGGACTCATTTTCCTCTAACAATCGATCAAATAATAACTACAGTTGTTCATTTATGTAAACTTCTTTTAGATAAATAAATTTTTTTATGTACGATTTGCTAAAATATTTTCAAACGAGTTTTGAAATGAGTTCAGAGCACGGAATCTCCATGACAGTTTTCTCCATGTCAACACATTTGCGTAACGCGCCTCATTATCTTCTAGCTGTGACAATGTGTTGAGTCAGGACACTCATGTTGATGTAGGTGAAGTACTGTGTATTTCCTTCCTCATCTGAAAATGGAGGTCAATGTGTCTCACTCTCATGTCTCAACGTGTTCTTACTCAGTGGAAGTACTACGTAATTAAGTTTGTGCAAGATTTTCCTAGAGAGTTCTTAGTTCATAATGTTTGATTGTTTTATCTAGGACTTTTATTAAGTAAAACTGCCCATGGATTTCTCATCTTTACCGTTCTTTATCGTTCACATTAGGTCCTGCTTCTGATATGCTGTATGAGGAAGTATTTTGTGTTGTTTTTAACCTCTGTACCTTCACAAAGTTCTGTGGGTTTCCACAAGAGGAACTGCTGGTCTTTCCTTTCTCATTTGTGTTTTCATGTTTTATAAAACAGGAATTTCACACAGCGCATTCTTTGCTTGACAGTTTGTTTTTAGTGATTTGCAGTGCCACAGGTTTCAGTGTTTTGTGACTAATTATTTTAGTTTTCAATTTTATTTTTTGTGATCGGCTTAAACTACACTAACTATAACACAAACAAACTAATAATTAAAATAAGAAAAAAAGAATAAAATGCAGAAAATGTTTAAATTGTAATTTAAAATGCAACTCATTATTTAGAAGAACTTGCTAAGGCTTTTCCTACGGTTCATGTGTCAGTTAAGATCCAGTTAAGGATTCTTTCAAAATCATTAACCCAAAGTTTTGAACTCCAATGTCATGCTAGCTAAATGAGGAGAGCTGTGCCTTTATTTCTTCACTATTTTTTACCTGCTGTATGATAAAACAGTTACAAAAATACTTAGATTGAAGAATAACTCAAGACATACAGGTGCATCTATATGTATCTATAGACCAGAACACCTGGTCTAGACCTTTTAATTTGAGCTAGTAAGTAACCACTTGGCAACCATTCAAAAGCCTGAACCATATACAGTAACCATATACAGTAGGGACATTCTAAAACCTCTTGTAGCACCTGCAACATACTGTAGCATCATGTTTGTTTGTTCACAGGCAAGCCCCACACAGTACATGTACAAATCTATTTCTTTTTTATTACTATATTTTCACATTCAACATTTGCAGGATGTTAGCAACAAATAAACATCAGTATTTGACATAGTCAAGTAAACAAAAACAAATCAGTAGTGGGTGAGATCAGAAGTTGATCTGACTTGAAAACTGGCAATCATATTATGTTTAACCACCAACAGTTTGGTTTACTCATCGCCAGACTGTAGCCATATTAGACCACATCTCACATTTTATCACTCCAAAAGTGAAACGATGGTGTAATATCGTGCTTGATTTTCTTCTCTCTAGTCAGCATTATTGAGGCAAAATAACCCCATCTGTACCAGAATCATAAGACTTGCCCCACTGGCATTTAGCCTCTCTGCTGTCAGTTAAAGGAAATAGCACAAGAAAAAGCAGATATGTACAATGTACATACCATTCCCACTTTGTCAGGTCCCTTATTTGTTTTTACATCCAAAGTATTTGCTCATAGCTCATGTAAATGTCAGTTCTACATCTCCTAATGTAAGAGGCAAAGTGTCCACCTGGCAGGGGAGATTTTGTTCTTCTTGCATAAAGGAAATTAAAAGTGAGGACGATTCACAACAGTTCTCGTCCAACTGAGGGTTGGATGAGAGGGTTGGATCTCTCAGTCCTAACACAGTCACATCCTTTATGGAAGATTTTTTCAAATAGCTGGGTCTGTCGTGGTTCCTGTCTTCTGCGAAAGTGCAACTGGCTTGCTCATGAGACGCTGAATCACAGTCTGTTGATAAAAGCTTCCTAGTTCTGCACCACAGGCAAGTTTCAAAGTCAGAACACAAGCACGTCACATGACCAGACCGATAGCCACCACTAGGAACAGCCATATCGCTGTCAATGCCACAGGGGATGGTTATCTCACTCTGTGCATCACCAGAGGGGCTCTGACTACGATATCCATCCCCAACAACTACTATCTCAGAAAGCAGTCCACTGTCTGCCCCCTGGAGACTCTCAGAGACAACTTGGTTTCCCATTCCCAAACCGCTGTCCTCTCCACTTTCACTGCTGCTGCTGGTAACTCCCCCATCCAGAGAAGGAATTTCTTCCAAACTTCTTCTTCCATTACTGAGACTGTCCTCAGGTCCCGACAGGCTTCCACAGCCACTGTCATCCTCTCCCGTCCATGTATCCGTCCCTCCGAACTTCACCGAGCACTGCTGGCCAATGCTCACACCGCTGTCTGTACTTTCTCTCCTTTCTTTATCCTCCTCAGAGTATTCTGTCTTCTCTTCAGGCACTTTTGTCTTTCCCGCCATTTTGTTGCTAGTCAAAAGCCACCCTTTGTCAGTAACTGTCTCCACTTGGATGAATCCTATATTCATGGGGTGCCATCCATTCACAGCAGATTTCTGATGGACAGTATGAATACACAAAACAGTTAACCTCAAACCTGTTAAAAGTAATAAATACACAATACAAAATACCATGGCCCCTAAATGTATCTGGACCTTTAAAGATAAAGTGTGTAATTTCTGCTCCTCTGGTGTCACCAAATGGAATTGCAAAAAATAATTATTTTCAGATATGTTTCATAAACAATCCCTTATCTATAATTGGTGGACAGTCCAATCTTAATCACCATTGGCTAAGTGTATTCCACTAACATTTGACAACCAAAGAGTGTCCACTTACTTCTTCCCTTATTTTTGAACAGTGCAGCTTTTGCGCAACAGTTTTGACTTTTTCTGATGAAATTTGTAATATACACTACAAAGCTTTAAACTGATACAGCTTTTCTGAACATGCATCAACATATGCATGCAAGACACAAAACATCGTAGCATTTCCCCTTTTACCTTAATTCCTTGAAATGAGAACTGATATTTTCACCATTACTGTTAAAGCTGAGGGGTCAGCGCCCTGAGCCCTAGGACTTTATTCCTTTTTCTAAACTCTGAAACTGGCCTTCTATATTTCTAGTTATAAAATTACTGCTTTTATGTGAAAATCAGCAGGATGACTTACCAGAGCAGAAGGCATTTTACCAGGACGCCTCAGGAAGAAACAGATTGCACCCACAAAGAGCATCACGACTGCAGCCACACAGAGTGTTACCATGGAGATCACCAGGGACAAATCTGTCACACATTAGAAATCTTCTGTAAATAAAACTACGGTGGTTTACATTTTTCTCACAAAGAAATATTATAGTAACACATACGAAGATTTGTTTTTAAAAGTTTCAGTGAAAAACATGTTTATCAAGTTATCTTTCCACACAGAAACTGGAAATATATACATATATTAACTATATGTTCATATATAGCAATATACCATATTTCTGTATGGGATATGCAACTTATATAAGACAACTTTAGTACCTGTTGATAGATATATGCAGCGTTGTAATGAGGTGTTTTTAACATTGGCAGATTCCATTTCCACTGTCACACGGACACAATACTCCTGCCATAATTGTAGGGAACTGAACTCCACCTCACCATCTTCATCATCATCTTCAATCTGTGTTATAGCCTTAATCAGAAAAGAACACACAAATTGAAAATATATTCTCCTCAACCACTTCATGTGTTTTTACTGCTATGTTTATTTGATTACAAAAAGGCTATCAAGACGCATTCAAGGTATCCAATGATCAAGAGATCGATAAGACATACAAGGCGAATGGAATATTCATACCCAATCCACTCAGAGCAATAAAAACAATCAAGGTACATGAAGTGACCGAGTGTACTGTAAATATTTACTATAAAAACATACCTGACTGTCTCCTTTGGGCTGCAGAGTGACCGTGTAACGTGGGCCAAAGGCAAAAAGCTGTTTCAAAAACTGCTTCCTGAAAATCTTAACCTTCACTGATTTAGTGGTGGAGGACAGGTGGAAATCTGGAGCCAACAATTTGCCTGAAAAATGAACAGAACCCTTAAATGTTAAGCCCAACTACAATACAACTGTAAAAGTATTGTAAAATGTGTAAACTGGGTTCTCTGTTCTACAAATACTTACTGTTTAGTAAACGAATCCTATGTCCAGTTGACCAGTTAAAACTGCCATGGCTTTGAAACAGCCCAACTTGTATTTTGATTGGCTTTTGGTCTATAAGGTTCCCAAGATTGCATATAGTTTCTCTTGTCATGTTACAGTGTGCCACAACATGCCACTTAGTTGGAGTGTATCTAATAAAGAAATAAGGAGACAAAGTTAGAGTCCAAAGACCAAATATATGAATGCAACTGAAATTGCAAACATAGTGATGCATTATATGGGTAGATAATAAGAGAACTTCTTACAATGATTGCTTGACTTGATAAAGTGCATTTGGAGGAGCCCCATCAGGGAGATCCCACAGCACAGTTACATTTCCCTCCCATATGTCAAATGCCACTTTTATTTTAATTTCTTTACCTGTTGATAAATGACAATAATTATTTTCAAACTTTCCCCTTTCCCTTCTGCATGCATTACTAATAATATAACATAACATATAACATAACATAACATATAATATAACATAATATAATAATATATATTGTATATATTGTAATGTATAATATAATGTTAAAGTGCTGCATCATTGGACGCCCACAGGGGACGTCCAATATATATACGTGGAATTTACGTCAATTACGTCACTGCTATGACAGAAACTGGAGGCTGTGGTTACAATCAAACTCCCATTTACTTAAAAGAAACTGTACACGCCTACTTAATCTGTATTATTTACAATTCTAGTAAAGTATTTAAAAGTAAATTGGACACAAACGGCCGGAGTGGGAATTACATAGAGACTGATGTTGTACTATGTGACCGTCTTCCAAGCTCTACACTATCAGGTCAATTTCTCTACAGACTTGATGAGGTTTTAAAAGGATTGTGGAGTTTCCGTATATGCTGGGCACTCATTAACTATAAATTCTAATGTATTCATAAAATTATAGTTTAGATTAAAACGTTGTTTTGTTATTTCATTAAAAAATAATTTACAAGCATGTAAACACAGGATCAAAAGGAATAAATGTAAATTAAGTCAAGTCAGTTCACCTGATTGCGACTGTATTTGTAAACTATAATATAAGATAATGAAGTATTTTTAATATAGCAGACAAAATCTGTTTCTGAATATTCTGAATATTTTAGAAATAATAAATATCGTAGAACAACCAACAACAAATTAATATCAATTAAGATCATAAATTAAAAATCACATTTACTTGTACCAAGCAAAAGATTACTATCATCAAACAAAAGAAGGCAATATAGAGCCGCCACTAAAATAATTCTCTTACCTGATACATAAAGCGGAGCATGTATCAATGTGACCAAAACTGAAATCCAAGAGGTCCAATCCATATTAATATCAATTTATGAGCAGCATATCCAACAACAAACCCTAAATCCACGCACAATACCCCAAAGAAGCAAATTAACGTTGCAAGTGTTTCAACCAGTTCTGGTAATAAGTGACTGACTGTGTCTTCCTCATGTGAGTGTGGTTGAGTGGTTGACTGCCTCTGTGTATTTGCGCATTAACTTCCCCCCCTTTCTGTTTTGCTTCTGTCACTCGTCATGGCAGATATTTCCCCTGCTAAAAAAAAACAACTTGTTTTTTCATCTTGTGGTTATATACATACCGTCACAGTGTGCGAACCGTGGCTGTGCACATATGAGATAGTATAAACATACACTATAGTGGAAAATCTCAAATGTAAAAGTGTAAATTCACTAACACATGTTAATCATTCTAAGTATAGCTGGAAATTACCAATACACACACTGATCAGGTGGAGTCACAGAGTAAGCGCTTTAATATTGCTAAACATAATGGTATTTACTAATGATTACATTGCTTATATCAGCAGACTACATATTATTATTATTACTATTATTATTTTCCGGCATTCTTCAGTACTGTATTACAGGTGGTTTATGTACATGTTTGTGCATGTAAACATAGGTTAGATCTCTTATGTTTAATTTCTCAGTGAAGATTTAAACGGCTGCCTGTATGAGGCAGACGCATTAAGTTATTAAACACCTCACTTGTTTGCATGTTTCTACACTTTTGGTCTAATGAACCTCACATTTGAAGCCACAACATTTATCTCTTACACATCTACAGTTAAGTTCCCCGTACAGAAGACCAGTTTCGAGCACGTGCGGTTCTTAGAAGAGATGAGCTGTCAAGCACTTTGCCAAAATGTATTATCGCATGTATTTTTATTCTTTATTCTTTTGTTTTTTATATCTTTTGTCTTTTATATAACAACACGATGACATTACAGGCATGTTCACCTGCATATTAACTAGGAATAAATAGGCTAAAAATAAAAATAAAAATGGTATATGTTGGATTGATGACAACTATCAACTCCATTTTATGCTCTAATATGTTTAGAAATCATTCATTTTTGGCAAGAAAAGTGGTTGGATAAAAAAATGAAACGTGTATTGTTTACATTTGTATTTCTCACTTTCCCATTAGCTAAAGAACTAAAAGCTTATAGATACATGTAGGCCTGTGTGTGTAATAACATCCTTCCAGCTCATGAAGGCACTTATAACCAGGCCTAGAAACCCAGTTGAAGTGAAACTCATGCTAGAATCAGTTCCCCATGACCACATGAAGCTAGTTTTCACTTTATGAAAAGCAAAGACTGGTCTTAGATCAGCGGTTTTACAAAACGATTTTCACACACCTGAGCTGAAGCAAATGACATGAAACATGAAACTTTCTAAATGATTCTGCCTTTTATACTGCTGTGGAAAAGTAATTAGGCAGTCAGAAAGAAGACAGAAAGAAGAGTCAAGAGTCTCGTGTTTTCAGTTCCCACAGAATTAAATTTATTTGACGATTTGGCCCATGCATCTAATTATGATCATTTTAATTTAAGACTGCAATTTATGGAATATCAACAATGCATTCAGCGACAGAATAAAGTTACTAGATCATTCTTTAACAACAAAACGTTCATCATACTTTTGTGTACTGTGTACTGATGATCAGTAAGGAATGTATGTGAGATTGTTGTATGAAAGCATGTGTTTGTACAGTATGTCCAACTGTACTATCACATTCATACATTCACAAGGATATCACTAATATTTCTTCAAGTGTGGTTTTCATTGACAGCAACTTTAGTACTGGTGAGAAAAGAAAACACGCCAAAGCAATTTAGGTTATGTGTTTGTATATGACCTGACAGTGTAAATAGGGCAAGCTTCTCAAGATGAATCACAATACAGTAAACTGTAGATCCACATCAACAATCATTATCTAGGGCATGTGTATATTTTTAGAATGTGTAGCCTGTCCCAGAAATAGCTGAATAATCCAGACCATTTAAAAGCAGTATAATATAATATAATATAATATAATATAATATAATATAATGTAATGTAATGTAATGTAATGTAATGTAATGTAATGTAATGTAATAAAACACAAAAAAGTTTGTCACAAAAGTTTAAAAGTAGCCAAACTGGCCACAAATTGGCAACACTGACTAGTGTGACCTTGACTGGGTTGGACATAACAACAATGACAACCAATGGTTTGGGTTTAGGACTATCTGCCATTGGTAGGACTATGTGTCCTACCAATGGCAGATAGAGAAAGTGTTGGAAACTTGTTTGGAATAACTATTATTTTTTACAGCTCTGTTTATTGCAACTATAGTGGACCATAATTGTCACAGGTTGGCTTTAAATATGTAACTGAAATGATCTTTAATCAACTAGTGCAGATGGCTATATATTGCTATGGCAGATGTTGCTCTGGAGAGGTTAATGATCTGACACAGAATGAAACCCGTGCCAAAATGTCACATTTAGAAAGTGACACTGTTTCCCGCTAAATGCTGAGATGTGTGAAAAAGTGTATTTTAAAGACTTTCATTAGCATCATAGCAACATTTTCACAGTTGCAAGGGTCAAAATAACCATTGTAACCCTTGTAATTAGCAATGTAAATGAGTAAAGTTAAAGTTGACTTTACTTGACTGAATGACTGTTTAGTATTAAATAACAATCAGGCCTACATGTGTATTGTAATTTATATTTCATAAATTTAAAATGACCGTTAATTACCCAATACTGAGCTGTACAAGCTTGCTTTATTTTTGCCTATCTGGGGCTTTCATAGTTTCATTTTTAGTTTTTCCTTCCTGGTATTTTTTTTTAGTTTTGGGGGGCTTTGTCTCTCTCTCTCTCTCTCTCTCTCTCTCTATATATATATATATATATATATTTAAGTGTGTGTGTGTATGTATATATGTATAACACCATATCTGAGACCTATACCAGTAATAAGAAAATAAAGAAAGGTTTGCTTATGTATACTAAACTTTTAAAACAGCCTAAAGGGCAAACAACAGGAAACATTTAAAATTAAGTAATTTGATTCAACAAAATTCAGCATGACATTTTGAGTTGTCATTTTGCTCACTACTCCTCCTGCTTGTTCCCATTTACATTTACATTTATGCATTTGGCAGGCTTTAAACCAAATCGAACCGTCGACCTTTTGCGCAACTAATGCGACGCTCTACCAACAGGAACAGTACACAGGAATGAGTAAGAAGTTTTATGACAGTGCCATCTAGTGGTTGCTAAAGGTTATAACATAAAGTGTAAAAAAGGTTAAATTCTTCTGTAAACTCAAAACTCTGTAAAAGCATCCTCTTGCGTTATATTATATGTCAGTTATTACATTATATATTGATTTTTATTATATACTATTATATTTTACATTATAGTACAGTATGAAGCGTCCATTCCCTGCTGCTGCAGGTGTGCTGGTGTGTATGTTATTTTCCCTTCAAGCTATTTTTAGATACAGCCCTGGAAAAACAAAGCATCTTAAACCAGCCTCAGCTGGTTTTCTGGGGTCAGTCTGGTTTCAGAGGGCTTTCTGGGCATCTTTTTTATGTGACGCTGCATTCACACTGCTAGCTGTAAGTATAATTTCAGCATGTCAGACAGTGCAGCATAAAAAAAAATGACAGAGTGCCCTTGTTACACTGTTTTCCCCCATATACATTTTATCATGTCCTGTAGTGTCATGTCAAAACGAGATGTTCCAAAGGAACTGCTTATGTCATCACAACACTATGATGACTTCCTGCTCATCTCTGTTGACACAACAAAACTGTGACACTGAGCATTAATGTGTTGTTTCAAAAGAGACAAAGCTATTGTGGGGCACCAAATCAATGCTGCAAAAACAAAACATACATAAAATTTACATTTCAAATTTCATGCTATGTATAAATTCATAAATGCATATTCAATTTCAAGCAAACTTATGCTAATTCAGGTATAGGTCTCAGATATGGTGTTTGAAATTTGTCAGATATAATTTAATAATTAAAAACATTACATAAACCCATATAAAGTGTAATTTTCCGTCATTTTTTGATCATGTTTCTAGGATGATCTTAAAAATGTCTACAGTTGTGTCTATACCGTAAACTTTTGGTAAATATCTGTAATACATGCTGTAATACATGCTAATGGGGCCACTTCTGTGATGTCACCCATTCATCACAATAAATAACTTATGTAATGAATATAGCAAGAAATTGTAAATATTATTAACTAGTGTAATTGTAAATATAGGCACAAATGTTTCTGAGAACTGTGTAACCCTTTGTACAGTACATGATTTCTAGTGCTTGGTGCTGAATAATAAGATAAATGCTGACTGCTGGTGAGAGTGTTGGGTAAATTTGAAAAGATTTGAAACTGTGTCATATTTTGAACATATCCTGTGTTTTTGTTGATAGTCTTACACTTCTCTTCCTATGTCCACACCTGTGTTTTTTATAAGTCTGTCTTTGTGAAGCCTTATTATTTATCTGCTGTTTAATGTATATACAATATCAGTAAATCTGAATCATGTTTTCCAGTCAAGTCATGTGGGTCCTAGTTTTAGGGTTGTTTTTGTTGCTTTTTTAAAATGATGCGCTTGCATATAGTCAAGACTAGACGCCCCAGATCTAAACCAAATACAATATAGTCCAAGTCCAATCATGGGTCCCTCCAGTCTGTGCCTCACTTAACTGTGTTTTTACAGTGTCCCAGTGACCCAGATAAAAGAAATATATAAAATAAAAGAAGTAACCAAAAAATTAAAAGCATGTACTTTTAAGAAATGACTATTCTTTCTAGTTACATTTCTGTTTGCGGTTAGTTCATATATACAAAGTATACACCAGTCAGATAATCTTAGCATGTGGAAGTTGTATTTATTGCTGTCTGGGGTCACTGCCTGTCTTTATTTATGTCTGGGGTCTCTGAAATCCAAATATGTACTGTGACATTTTTCACAAAGGTCATTCTCATCAGGTCAAATACATCAGGTTACTCTCGGTTCACGTAAGATTGACGATCAACCTATTATCAACCTTGTCCTTCATTAAGTGTATTTTTAGCTGAAAATAATAAAGATATTGATATATGCATGGTAAATAGGGAAAATGTAGCAGTTCTCTCCAGCTCCACATGCATTCCTTGACCAGATGTATTGCTGGTGATTGTGGTAAAGGGAAGCTCTGATACTGAATAGCTGAGCAGTGCTACCTGCAGTGGGGGAAAACAACCTGCAGTTGTTTGCCTTGTCATGTTTTCTTAGTGAACTGTCAGCTGATCACCTACACGGCTGCATTGCCATCATAATGCAGTCACTCCTTTGATGACTGAGTTGTGTGAAGACCAGTTATGTGGCTTTTAAAATGTTGATTTACCTACACAGTGAACCTAAACAGAAGTGTGAGTTGATTTTACTCCTAAACCATTATTACTGGTTGGGGTTCATTTGAGCAGTGTTTCATTAATAACCATCCTTATATCCTGATACTTTAAAATGTGTTCATGTTTCAGAATTTGTCCTAATAAATAGGAATTAATAAACAGAATTTGTTAGTGTTTGATGTCATTTGTGAAGAAATGTTTTCCTGTTTGTAACATAGTGGACAGCTAGGCTAGTTGTCACATGGCTTTCCTGTAGCTCAGTGGTTATAGCATGACGTTAACAATGGCAAGGTCATGGGTTCGATCCCAGGGATTGCACATACTCAAAAACAATGTATAGTATAATGCAATGTAATTCGCTTTGGATTAAAGCGTCTGCAAAATGCATAAATGTACATAGTTTACTCTAGTCTGTATAATATGAGGAGCATCATTCCAACATGTTGTTATTTCTGATTTCATTTCTAAGCTCTGCAATAAAATCCTACTTCTGAAGTTTACAGTTCATCTTTGAAAACATTTACTGAATGATTGATGGGCTTGAGTTAAAGTTTAACAGCCGATGAAAGTTTTTAATACATCCACTTTAAGTCTAACTAGGCCAGTCCAACTTTATTCAAAAGAACTAATTCATCTCACATTTTGATGTGAGTCTATTTTCAGCTTATTGTTTCCATGTGAACCAGAGGGAAGGTGAGGTGTAGCATGCGGTACCTTAATCTGGTGAAACTGGTCTGACAGGTAGATATGACGCTGTCATTCTTCTAGGAAATAACAAATGGTAAGAGGAGGCAGGATGAGAGGCAGTCCTAAATATCTGTTGAAGAGCAGGTCAGGAATTGACTCATTGTTCTTTTGGGACTGCAGAGATAGGTTGAAATCCCACTCACCCATTGGATTTGACCATAGTCCTCACTTCTGTGTCTAATGGCAGAAAACGACTCGGTAAGACCTCTAATCACATTTATAGTAGCTCCAGATCATATGATTTTATAATCATATGATTATCAATTATAATCAATTATAATCATATGATCACATAATGTTGTTTCTACTATGCGTTTTTGTGTTTATTTGTAAATGTTGAGTGCATATGATTTCCTATTTACAAACATTTAACTTTTATTCAAAGAGATTTACAGTAAATTTGGAGTGTACAGTCTATGCATTCCCTGGAAACAAACCCATGACCCCGGCGTTGCAAGCGCTATAGTACACCAGTTGACCACAGTCTACAGGAAACCATTCTTTCCTGCATTTTGCACGTGATATTTTTTATAGACTATATTTTGTGGCATATTTCAATGGCATGTTTTTATAAAGACTTTTTGTACGACAGTTGCCTGCATGTAGTGCTCTATAGGCCGGTTCCCAACCAGGTGTAGTCAATTTGGAAAAATTTCAGTTTTCCTTTGTTTAACTTATTAAAATAATCATAAATAATATAGCTGTCAAAGGATAATAAATGTATTATATATAACAGCCGATGAAAGTAATATAATTTATTAATAAATAATATTAATATAATTTAAGATATAATCACTGACTAATACAGTTTTTTTTGCAGTGTTCAATGTACTGTCAATATGTTTTCAACAACTCTAGAATTGCGCAAAAACACTAATTTGTTTGGAGTGTGTCAATATTGAAACAAGAGAAAATATATTTAAAAAAATAATGTTTCACAATTTACTGTATTTCTTACACCACATGTGGTTTTCAAAAGCCTTACTGACCATTGTAAGAAGTTAAATTAACACAAACATATAGTGATAATCTACCACTGGTAATTCATCTCCAGCAGTTGTTTTTAATATTTTGCTTTTGTATATGTGTTTTTGTTTTGTGTACTGCCACAGCTAGGGTGTAATGTTTAACAAACCAGTTCCCCCACATGCTGGCCTAAATCATTCTCATTCATTTTACCATCAGTACCTGTGCTCAAACAATAAAATGTGAGATCTTTCATGAGCTCAGCTCGTACATACAGCATCTTATTGATCAGCTTTTCAAACCTACACCTACAATGTTTAATAATTAGCATGATGGTGCAGCTTTGTAGATTACCAGCGTAGGGTATTTCTCATTTTAGCACTTGCTTAAGCCGATAAAGTTTTAAAAGAGAATCTGGTTTCTTGAATAACACTGTCATTATCCTGCTGTCAAACAGAAGCCCATTATTCATTCTGAAGTGAGACTAATCATGGTTTACAATGTCCATTTAAGGCTGTGAGTCAGCATTCATCGGGGGTAGTAGTTACACTGCTAGTTAGGTGGGTTTATTGAGTATCCAATGAAACATTACTGAGAGATTTGTAATGTAAACACACTCTACACACTTTGTCAAGATTTAGAAAAAGAGTCATGCACTTTACCAAATAAGATGAGTTAACACATGTAATCTAACTTTAGAAAGTGAGTACATGTATTTTTACTTCAAGAATAAAAGAGAAACTGAAAACTTCCACGTAGGAAAATCACAGATTAGAACTCAATATACAATGTGGCTATGGACAAAGGTTTTTATTTTGAAATATATCAACGCTGAACACAGCACTTGACCAATCAGTAACACGTTTTTTTTTATTTAAAAAATATAAAAAAGAGATACAACTGCTATAAATGAAAGCAAATAAGGTCATTTAGGTAAATATTTACATAGGGCAGGCTGTGACCTTCAAAATACATGAGTCATATAACAAAACACAATGCTATAACAGAAAGCATCTGGTTCAGCTGCATAATTTCCAAAGGTAAATCACAAAAACTCTTTACCACATGTGACCCGGAAATATTTCTCTTTATTTAAGTCTTGAACAACAACATTTACTGATCAATTCAAGGAAGAACACATACAATGACATACATCTAAAAACAAAACAAAAACTCCCAGTAAGGATAGACATACAATAGCTAGACAAAGACTGCAATCTTTTCTGCATAGTTTCATCACAAGGAGTGCAGCATCTAAGCTTTATCCAGTTTTTCCCAGAAGACAGTGCCCCCACACGTAATCCTGGTGGCACCAGTTTCCCTCCCATCAAGGGTTGGGTACTCTTGACCAATCAACATCAATGGGGTGAAAATTAGCAAAACAAGAAAATATACTAAATTTCCCACATGACCACAACCAAGCGGTGTGGCCTGCTACAAGTGGCCTTTCAGACAAAATGCTATACGTGACTGGTGCTGGCAAATTTGTCACAATGAGCACATTTTTAATGACAAGTTATTTTCACATTCTTCATTAAATCAAATGATTTGTTGGAATCGGACAAAAATATTAATGAGCTACACCTTTTTAAGGACCCTAAAATCTTATTTGAAGTTAAAATGTATTTTCTTTGTAGAGTTTTTTATTGTAGAGCACTTTTAATGTTGTAACTAAATAAAATTAGCAAAAAAACAAGAAACAATAAAAAAATACAAATTGTGAAAATTTTAAAATAATTATATTTTGTCCATAACAAATTCAATATTATGAACTCAAACAATTCATGAAATGTTTTAAACACCCCCAAGGTTATGGTTAAAAAGAAAAAGACTAGAAAATGTTAGACCACAAATACTGGTACATTGACAATGGCTGTAACTGAATTTGAATATAACTCAACAAAATGCCTGTGTTTATTTTTCAAAGTATTTCAGCTTGTGTGATGTCTGTTGTTTAACTTTGTTTCTTCATCTTCGTCCAGAAGGACCCTCCTCCCCCATACGACTCTGTGGGGCCACAGCCCCCTCTCATGACCTATGAGCAGGTCATGCATGAGAGAAACTATGGCCTAACACATAAAACTGTGCCGTATTACGTTGCAAAGGATCCAGCACAAGTAGCAGCCGTCATTATGGCACAGCAAGCAGTCTGTAAGTACTGAATCTCTTTAAGCTAACAGCATGAAATTGTGCGTACACAGTAATCATAATGGCAAAGTATTTTCTTATACATTGAATATATGTGAGGCAACATGTACTTATTTCAAAATTAAACAAAACAAACACAACAACTTTAATCATTTTAAGAGGCTTGACACACAGTCATAAGGGTCTATACAGGAGTTTTCTTTGTCATTTAATTTCTTGTTGTATGGTTTTCTTGTTGCATGGCAACAAAATGGTTTTGTGAATGTAGTCTCTCTCTCTTAGCCTCCTCATAGGGACAGTTACAGAACCAAGACATTTTTGAGTACCTTTAATAATCATTGAAGATATAAAGACAAGATATTGACTTTATGAATTACATTCATATTTGCTCTTGTTCCATTAGCACATCCAAGGAGCAACAGGCAGGGATCTTGCAGACGATTGTCAAAGTGGTTTAGTGGATTTGCATTGATGGCACTGATTCTCATTGTATTGGGCATCTGGCTTGGAGGTAAAAGAACTTCTGTAGAGAATGTGAATGTATAATTTAAACTGGTATAACAGGACACATCACTAACATCTTGTGTGTAAACTCCAATCTCACTCACAGTGCGATATGGATCCATGTCCGCCTTAGACAGTGAGTGCAGTGGGAAAGAATGTGATGATGATCACAAGAATTACATGAACATAACAGTGCCCCAGACCTGCTCTAACTCCACCGTACAATGTGATGGAATCCAAGACTGCCAACAGGCCAACGATGAGACCAACTGCGGTGAGCGTTTACACATGCTCAAACACACAGCATCTGAGAGTCAGATGGAAGTAGTATAATTAATTTATTTAGGCCACATTGACACTCAGTGATTGTTTGGCTGACTGTGGCGTTGGCTTTAAAGTAAACAGGAAGGATGACATGTTATGATAGGAAAACTTGAAAAAAGTATAAATGTAATAAGCTTTTACACAGAAAGGCAGGAGGATGTTTTAAAAAAAGTTTCTTGCCACATTTAGTTGTTCCTTTTCTATGTTATCAGTGCGATTCAGTGAAGGTGGAGTTTTGCAGGTCAGAACTGCTCAGGACGAACGATTCCTCCCCGTGTGTTATGAAGGCTTGGATAAAAGTTACGCTGATCAGATCTGTGCCCAGCTGGGATTCAGAAGGTGAACACTTTTATAGCTGATTTAAAAGTGCTCTCTACCCAAAAGGCTCAGTTGTTTCTGTCTTTCCTTTGTATTTAAAGACTTTTCTGAGCTGGAGGTTTCTTTATTTTTAAAGCCGATCCCCATAAGGTTGCTTTTTATTTTTTATTACATATCTTTATTTACATACATTAGTAAACATGCACAAATGAATGACTCGAAAAGTCATTTTTGAAATTTCCACCAGATCCGATCCGACCCGACACTATATATAAATTGTTACAGACGTAGCATATAAATCAAACACTGATTTTAATGTACTTTCTCAGTAGTAAAAGCTGTATAAAATAACTTTAACATGGTGTAGCTTTAATCATAAATGGAAAGACTGAACAAACACATTAATCAAGGATTTTTAGGTAGCTGATACTTTGTTTCTTGTTCCTAGTTCCTATGTATCAAGTTCAGTATACAGCAAGGCTTCTGAAGGCCTTACTTTAGGACCAAGATCAGACAAACTTATACAGGGTCTGGTCAATGTCAGGTAAGATAGCAATGGATCATTGGCAGTAAAAAACGATTGTTGAAGAGCAATAAAACTATATTGTCAATATGAAATTATCTTCAAATTTTAATTATAATTCCCTGTATTGTAACATTTGTAACATTTAACCGTTTCTGTTTAGCTCGACTTGTCCAAATGAGAGAGCAGCTTCACTTGAGTGCACTGG
This sequence comes from Botia almorhae, assembly GCA_036877575.1. Classification (NCBI taxonomy): domain Eukaryota; kingdom Metazoa; phylum Chordata; class Actinopteri; order Cypriniformes; family Botiidae; genus Botia; species Botia almorhae. The sequence continues at coordinate 20,525 of JAZGTJ010004952.1, forward strand.
TAGGAGCAGCAGTTCATTATCTAAATTTATGTTATACAAACAAAAGTTTTACAAAAGTAGGTTTGACACCTTAAAACCTAAATACCAAGGATTTATTAATAATGCAAGGTAAAGTATGAACCGTGTAATACGTGGAACAAAAAAAACAAGGAATACACTTACCCAAGGTTTAAAATTGCAGTGGATTAACAATGTAGTGTGAAATGTTTCATTGTTACACTTCACAATGTGTGACATTATTTATGGTTAATGAGCTGATAAGATAAAATGTGTAATTGAATAACTAACTATACTAAAGTACACACAGGAAAAAAACTCAAAATGTTGTTTTCTTTTAGATTGTGGCAAGCAGCGTGTTAACTCCAGGATTATAGGGGGCAGTGTCTCTAATGTTGGCCAGTGGCCTTGGCAGGTTAGCCTGCATTACAACAGAGGACATGTTTGTGGTGGATCACTCATCTCTCCAGACTTTGTGCTGTCAGCTGCTCATTGCTTCCAGGGGTTTGTATTCACTCATTTATCACAAAGTTGCATTGATTTATGATACAAATATTTAAAGTGTATACAGTATACAGTGCATTTATAGTGTATATTTTCCAGTATATACAGCGCCCTAGGAATTGATCCTGTACCTTTAACATAACGCCATGTTCTACCAGTTAAACTGGTACAGGAACTAAAAGATTTATTGACAGTTGCTTATTATGGCTACAGTGAGATTTGTAGCAGGTGTGAAAGCAACATTGATCTTTTGTTTGTCATCACAACTTTAATGAAACAATGGAAAGCTGTGATGTAACCATGATGTTTTGTTTTTTAATCACAGCACAAAGACAAACGCTGGGGGCTGGCATGTATATGCTGGGGCCATTTCCCAGAATTCCCTCCCGACTGCCTTCCTTGTGAAGAAGATTGTACTGCATGAGAATTACAGTCATGACAGTGATAACTATGACATTGTCTTGCTGAAACTCACCAGTCCTGTGGAATTCTCCAGTGAGTTTACACCCTTGGGGTTGTTATGGTTATGTTATTGATTGAATGTCCCTCTGTTGGTAATGTGTTCTTTTTATCTAAACGGAACGTGCGTGTATTTGTACTCATGTAAAATGTGGACACACTAGTTTATGATTTCACGTTTCCATCCAGATACTGTGCAGCCAGTTTGCCTTCCTTCCTTTGACCAGAACTTCTCTGAAAATCAAGAGTGCTGGACATCTGGCTTTGGGGCAACAACAGAGGGGGCAGGTACAGCGATTATTTTTTCGTTAGAGAATGTCCAGATAATTCTTTTCTTTTAATTTTGGAATGAAATGTCACTTCAAATTCTTAATAAAATTAAGCCCAATACAGTTTGAAGTTTCCTGACTGTATCTTAGAAGTTTATTCATGCCTTGTTTAAAGCTGAAAAGCTGACCTTTGACTGTTTTTCTTCCATCAGCTTCCTCTACAAATCTTATGGGTGTAAAAGTGAATATTATTGACACACACATGTGCAACAGCAGCCAGGTATACAATGGGGTCATCTCCAACAACATGATATGTGCTGGTGATCTAAATGGAGGCCGGGATTCTTGTCAGGTGGGTTGACTTTAGCCTGTCGTCATGCTAACCAACTGAGGGCCCTTATGCAAACTGCATTATTCAGTGGTCTGGTCTGACCAAATATTTCTTTTTTTCTTGACACTGATTTATTCTGTTGTCCCGGCAAATGCTGTATGTTATAGCTCACAGTACTACATGCTGTTTGGCCATATGTTACTGGCAAAAATGTTCATCCTCACAGATTCCCATGGTGATGTTCCAATCACCTGAAGTGAAGTGTCCTGTGAAGTCCACTTCATTTGGCCATCTTGAGCGAGATTACAATTTATTGAGAGCATTTAAACTCAGTTTCAAGGACACTACAGATGACATAGGGAACAAGTGTACACTGATATATCAATTCACAGGAGGTGGGATATATCACTTTACAGGACAGGGAAATTTAACCATTGGTTATTGTGCACCACTGTATTATTTCACATTCCCTGCTGAGTGTAGAGGAAGCAGTGAACACTGCGTAGGGACCCTCTGATTTGGAGCGTATTAATCACTTACATGGTGTGATTTACTTTAAAAAACAGTTACCTTTATAAATTACAAATGATAAATTACTAAATATAAAAAGTAAATAGAATGTAATTAAAGGTAGGGTAGACAATTTCGCAGAGGCTAGCAATAGCAAACTAGCTTTTAAAGCATAAGATTCCATCCTCCTTACAGAGTGCCATCCAAAGCCATGCCTCCCCTAACTTATGAAAGTGTACATCGTTTGACAGGCAAGCAGGATAACCTATCATTGCATTTGGGCTGAATGCAATGATTAGACAGTTATTTAATGGTCCTGTGCCTTCCACAGAAGATATACATTTATATAAATATACTTATATATTATATATATACCACTTTTTTTGGTGATTGCTGTCAGGGAGTGAAGAGACTTTTAACCATCATAACAAAAAATGCTTTTAGAAAGAAAATCATCTACCCTGCTTTTTTAAAAATCTTATTCAAATAAAGTGTTTGCCATAAAAAAATAAAAAAATAAAGGATCTTTAAGGGCAAAAGGTTTCCAGACCAGGTTCACAATCATTGTTAACCGTAATAATTGATTTTCATTTGAATGAATACATTAAAACTGTAAAATGTAAAATGTTTTAAATTAATGTTTTAAAGTTATGTGAAATGTGTGTCATAGTTTACAATCATTTGATCCATTTGCTTTCTTGTTGTCCCTGTCTCTGTTCTCAGGGGGACAGTGGAGGTCCACTGGTGTGCAAGGCACAGAATGAACGCTGGTATCTGGCAGGCATTACAAGTTGGGAAGCAGGCTGTGGACAACAATTTAGACCAGGAGTATATAGCAGAGTGACCAGCCTGCTACCCTGGATCTACAGCAAGATGCAGGTTAGCCTGACATGAGCATAGTGCCACTCCTTATAGTATATACACAGTTCATGAAATGTATGTCATTTATTATATTGTTTCTTTAAAGACTGTTAAAGATATAGTGTCTTCTCACTTAACCTTTCTTGATCTTGTGTTCTTTTATTAGCTAGAAAAGCCCTGATGCCTCTCTGCTGCATGATGTGTCCATTCCTGAGGTTTTACGCAATGACAGTGGACACACAGAAGTACATACTTAAAGATATGTGGTGGATTGAACATGAAGGACATACTAATGCACTTTAACATGGGACAGTGTTGCAATACAGACGTCATTTGATGATGCTGGTCCCAAATTCTGCTCAAAATATATCAAAAACAAACAAGCTGGGAGGGTAAAGCAGTGACGACTCTGTGGCTCTCTGTTGTGACTCTTTATTCCATAATCTACCTTTACTTTGCATTTATACTGGAATTTGCGGAATCTGGGCCTTTGCTGCCTCTTTATATGAACAGGATACTTGCACTGATTCTTACAGCAAAATGAGTTGAGAGTATTGTTTGTGAATTTCCTGCACTCTTTTACGAATCTGTATTTAATAACCAAAGCGGTGTTCATTTTATAACTGGTGTCTATAAGATAAAATGGGGGGATTTGAATTTAGTAGTGTACATAAATACATTGATCTTTCCATGTTGTTTCCTTACAAATCATGTCAAAAGAAGATACAGATTGCTTTTTTATTTATTTTGTATGTTGGTTTTCAAACAACCAGTTAAAAAGTATATAAATGATTAGAATAGAATGTCATTTCTTAAACTCTAGAAAAAGCTGTTGGGAAAACAAGTGAATACAAACACACACATTGGCTAACACTGGCATTAAAGGAACATTTATATTGTGACATATTGTCTCGTTATCAACTGTCTATTCTTGGCCAGTACAGTGAAAATGTTTTTTTTTGTTAGCAACCCACATTGAAGAAATTGGTTCTCTGGTTCTCTATTCAAAGCGTATAGCCCTGTATCCCTACATTGAAAATCTGTAAATACTTTGGCAGGCAACTGGATGAATATATGCAAAACAGAAAAAAATGCAAAACCTTTATATATTTTTAAAAAAAAAACATACATATATACTCTTAACACAAGTATTCTAGAAGTGATGCACACAAAACACGCAACCATCACGACCGGTGCCTCATTGCGTGCTTGGCGGGGCGGGGACCGATAGAGCGCAAGAAGAGAAGGGCGCGCGCAACAAGGGAAGGGGGTGATACTTGGACAAGCCAGCAGTCAATTTTTTTTATAGCGGAAAAAGAGGAGGTAAACCTTGCTGACAGACATACAACATACAACTCTTCATGCTCGTCGGATTTGCTCCATGCGTAACTTTTCATTACATTTCCAAACGCCAAACAAATATTCCTCATAACAGATACAAGACTGAGGAGCTTACAGTCGCGCGGATTTTGCCCCATTGCGTTTTACAAGTACCCTTAAGAAGACGAGACAAGGTAGAGTATGAAGCCACTTCTTATGCTTAACTAACCTAACTATGGCGTGTGCTGTTATTCAGTCTTTGCATGTTGTATACCTTTTCTCATCTTTTCTTTACAATAAAAGCTGTTTTGGACTTTGGACTGGCATTAAGACTAGCTTTTACTCCTATGACATCACCATTTATAATTTCACATAGCGAGTATATGTAAACAAGTCGGTACGGGCTGTGTAAATAACAGCAATATATATTAAGAATATCTTATAATATATTACATTTAAATATATTTAACATTATATGTTATATACGCACAACAAAGTTCACATCAGTTCAGAGTCTTAAAATTACAATAAGATTGTCCATATAATTATATTTTTTACGGATATCTAACCAACGGTATGAATATGGACACACGAATTGAAAATGATACAGTGTGATTGTTTTTGTTTCAGGAGGGTGTGTCCGAATCGCTTTATGCGTTAAGTGCACGAGCACGTTATTAAAGCTTTAATGCCACATGCATGGCCTAAAATGCATCAGTTATGTCAGTTATCAGTTATATTTCACAGTGAAATGGCAAGTGTCGCATCAGCGTAAGTGGGTACATAAAACGAAAAAGACAGAACGAGATGCATTAGGCTGAATGATGGCACGAGCGGATTAGAGTTTAATGAGAAGAAAATGTATTAGCGCTTGACAAAAAGTGTGAGGAAATTAGCTTTTAGTGTGCATGCCCAAAGAAGGCTTCCATAGGTTGGGAGGGGTGGGGTGATAACTACGACCGATCTTTACGCGAACAACAGGTACACGTAATCTTAAATAGACTGATGATTGACACACTATGTCTATAAACGATATGATTTGCTTAAATGTTATACTTCATTATTATACATATACATCAGATATTCTTCACTTTTGTCAAACAATTCCAGCTAACCATTAATTTCAGTTACTAGGCTAACGTCACTATCTCTTACAAAACCACAGCCAGCTTTATGTACTAATAATCGTAATCACCTGACGGAAACAGTTGCCATAGCAATATTTCTGCACACTGGTAGAGGCGCGTCTGGCTGCGCGCCAATGAAAGCTTTGTTGTTATGGATACAATTTACCATCGCTGGGATCGTAATGAAAGACATAAGGATCTCACTTTAAATAGGGATAGATGACCCATTACTTACAGCTATTGTTCAATAGAAGGACTTAATTCCTAGCTCTGTTATAATAAACGTGGAATTTTGTGTCTTTACACTGAAATGTGGTAGGGAATAACAAAAAAATCATTCGACCAAAACGGAATAAGAATTTTTACGTATACTTGAAATTCTGTGATCTACACCCCCATACATAATTGAAAGAGATACAGTTTAGTTAATCCAAATGGATTTAGATTATTTTATTATTTTATAAAATGGAGGGAAAGGAAACTGCATGTCCATAAATGACATTTTTAAGTTATACATGCCATTCTAGTCAAAAAGGGGAGTAGCCATAGTATGTGCAGGATATTAAATAATAACAGTTTTCTGTGTTATCCCATCATAAAGTACTAAATTCTGATCAACTCTGAACGTATTTTCTAAGGCAACACTTTTCACAGGTTCTGTCTCAGGTGGTATTTATAGGGCCTTAAATGTTTGCCAAGATAGAGAGAGCAAGAGAGATAATTAGATGGAGAGAGAGACTGTTCCATTTCTGGGAGAATGAAACTGTGTAAACACTTTAAGCAGTTCTCTTACATGTAGTCATGAGAGCTCTCATTCAGTGCCAGGATCTGTTGATGATAATATTCGCTGTCATTTATACAGACAGTCATATTAATATAGTATTATAGTATAATAGTATTTACTCCATAATTAATGACGTGATACTTGATGACGAAATCTGCGCAATGAAAACATCACACGCCTTCTGTGTAAAGGGAATTTGTTTTCATTTGCTACTCATCAGTATAGAAAGCCATAATTTAGATGGGCAGTCAATGGGCCTGAATTGTGTTCCATCTTATTCCCAAGCCATCCGGATGGAGCTGTGCTCATGCCTTTGTCCTGGGGAGAACAGGAAATATCTGTCGCTGACAACATAGTCACAATTGACTTTAAAGGCAGATCACATGGGTCAATTGGCTGGGCAGGCTTTTACTTGGAAGGAAAAATGAATTGCCTGTGTCTAACTGCAGCGCTCTCTCAATACATCTGCGCCGGTCACAGGGGCTGTGTTTTTCAATTAAAGCCATTCTTCTCCAGGCATCTATGAGTTCACATAAAGTGATATCTGCTCATGAGTCACTAAAAGGTAAAGGCCATTAACAGGTGGCAGTTAACTTGAGCATAAACTGCTTGTTTATATTCGCCGCACACCTGAGATGATCGGAAAGCATTAGGTGATTATATCAAACAGTATGCGTTCCTGCCTGGATTAACACCTTTTGTCGGCCCTGGCTGGAACATTCTGTTTAAACAAACATTGTCCTCTTGCTAACCCAAACAAATTCTTGATTGATAAGGATGTTATTCGAACCGATTCAAAACCCATTCATAAATGAAACCCTAAAATAACCCTAAAATCTGATTTAAAAGAACATTGTTCCAGGACTAACAAACTGAATAATAATGGTGGGTGTCAATACACACTGCTTAGTCTTGCAAAGGATTTGTTAGTCTCTGACTGCGTTAAGTCCATATCCAATTTTTTGTCCCACCTGTTACACTTACACCTCATATCCGATGCGCGTGTTTACATTAATTTCACAGGCAAATAGATTCGAGTCATTCACTAATGTGAGCGCCATGATTGGCCCTCGATTTTTGGATGGACGTTTGCTAATTCATCTGTTCAAAAGTCGCCAAAAGTACACCCAACAGCAATTAATTAGACAAAAAAGCGAAAGTGTTTTTTTAATGCTGCTATCATAAAGATTTTTAGCTTTAGCTTTAATGCTTTCCACATTGATGACCCGACAACCCCATATATCCTAATAGCCTCCTTATATTGGGCTTTAATGCTCGTTATTTTGCATCTGCATTGCAGCCAGGTTCGGTACATGTGTTAAATGATAACGTTCAACACAATCAGTTAGGGAACAGTGACATTACAACCAAGGTGAATCAGATATGTGTGATTAGACGCATGTCTGGATATCGGATATGTATCCGATTTAAACCCACATTTGAAAGTGGCTCAAATCTGACCTTGTCCGGATATTTGTGTTCACACACTGTGCAACATTCAGATCTGTGTCAGATGTGAGTAAAAAATTTGATTTTTTGTGCCAGTGTAAACGCAGCCTCTGTCTTTTTACTGGTCATGGATACAGTATGCACAGACAGATATGTCTCGTCATGTCTCTGAGGGACTGATTGCCATTGGAAGCAGTAGATTGAAACTGAGAATCTGTCAGACTGTGTCTGCTGTTCACAATATGCCCACCATGCTCTGTTATGACAGATGATTGAAAGGCTGTAATAGCCTGTAATAGTGTCACTTGAGTATATTAAGCCATATTTGCAGCTGTGTATAGGTGTATTTTAACCCAAGTTTATTGCTGCTCAGAGGTGCCACATGTTTTTTCACAGCAATTACAACTGCATACATAATAGTATGCGATTAATGGTAGGGTATATAAATATATATATGCATTTATTTTCCCTCCATTGATCTATGAGTTGTGATGCAGCACAGCAGTAGCTATATGACGGATGACATGCTGATAATCCTGCGGCTCTTAAAACAGACAGAGATAAGGGAGGTATTCACTTAGCTATACCGTGTTAACATTATCTCAAATAAGCTGGGCTTAAAAGCAATGTGGCTGTCCTGATACAGGATAAGCACTGGGGAAGAGAACACAGGAGGTTATCCAAGTACTTTGTTCCAAGGCTGACTGAAGTGTCATTATGGGAAAACATGGGACAAGATTTTCTAGGCTTATCTAATTTCCTTGAGGCTCTGGTGCATTTCCTCCTCATTCCTTAGGCTCTGTGGCCAAATAAGTTAATTGTAGAACAGTGCTTTGATTGTGAAGACAGAA
>JAZGTJ010004953.1:0-28984 GCA_036877575.1 Botia almorhae
TGTTTAAAATGTCGACAGATCTTACGTTTAACTCTTTTAACATGTTTTGTTTGCGCAAAGCCTAATTATTTTGTGTCGTTGAATTTGCTAAACTAAATCCCTGTCCAGACAGTTGAGTTTTCGAACAAAGACAACGTTTGTCCCCCAGGGGGAGCTGTGCTTTACACTCCGGGACTGTCGGACTTCTGGCATATTATAACTTTTGTGTTGGGGAGGGACCCTTTTGGATCCGTCCATCTGTCAATGAGGGATTCCTGTGTGTTGTGCTCAGCTGGCGTCCTATGTAATATTTATACAGTGTCTGGCCAGTGGGAACAGACTGGGGCTTTAATTGTATGTTGGGTCATCCATCTGTATGAAACTTTAGGATGACGGGTGAGTTACAGCTGGTAACCGAAGAACTTCGGTCTCATTAAATATGCAAAACTCTCAAAGGCTTACAGTAGCTTCATAAACGATACATAACTTTCTTGAAGTTCATGAACAAATTTTGCTGTTTTTTATTTTCACATGGGTTTGCATTTGGTGTAGTTTTCACTCCATGAATTTTCAGTTTTCCATTTTATATGAAGTAATAATAGATTAATATTTTATTTCACCAGTTTTACGGTGTTTGGCTGTAGGTCTTCGGTTAAATCAGATGGAAGTTTTCTGGCAACTTAGAAATGATTTAAACTGTTTACTGAGACGGATCAAATGAATGTCAGTATATTCCACAGAACTAGGTCGCGTTGTTGGGCCTCTTAAAATCATAAAGGAAAAAGTAGTTCAACGCTTTGAAGCAAGAAAATGTGTCATTACGCCAGAAAAAATAGATCCGCGTTGAAGCTGCGTGGCTCTTTTCAGTTACAGAAATCATAAGCCACTCTACACTGCAGTGTGAAATAAATTAATGCCGACTATGATCGTGGATTAGAAGCGAACAATAGCTGCATGAATAGCATCTCGTCTCAAATGGCTTGTTGTGATGTTGAAATGAGGTTGTTAGGCTTGTATAACGTGTTTTTGTGTGATTTGGGTTTTTTGTGTGCGTTCATCTTGACGCAGTTTAGCAGGCGCTGAAAACAGCACGAACCAGCCACGAATCGCGCTCTTGTCCATGGTACTGAAACAGCGCTGTCTCGGGTGCTGAACTTTCAGCAAGACGCGTGACCACACGAAATGCTTCCCAATATGAGATTTGTATATTTTATAAATAGCAAAATAAATAAAAACGTTGTTTTGCTTTTCATTTAGCTGCCGGACTGTGCGTCAAATGTCATGTGACTGTCAAAACAGGATCGTGTATGTGTGAGTGTTGTTTAGCGGGTGGGTGTGTGGGTTGGGGGGGGGGGCAGAAGCGACCCTCTCTCCATCTTGTGTTGTACACGGTTTACTATGATGACGGTGACGTCACGGCGCAGGGTAGAGGAGGGGTGGACAATGGGCCTGTGAGCAAAAGGTAAGTCAAAATCGTTTTCGCCTACAAAGCGTGAATGATGTGCCTCACTCGTCGACTAAAGGATAAACGCGCCTTGCGCACAGCAGGATGAGGTCCGGTACCGATCCTGTCCGAATGATTTGAGGTTTTTGACGGTGACGGCGGGAGACAGTGTGTACGGGAGGTGCACGACACTAAAGTTGACACACAGAGCCTACAAAGAGCAAGAGGCCGCTCGTATCTCCCTGAAATAACATCGCCAATGGAATACGTTTGCTTATGGTATATTTGTTTGCTTGCATGTTGTTTTGTACGCCGCTGGGGAAAATAAGTCTCAAATGCGATGTTTTGTAAAGGCTTTCTCGTTTTGATGCCCGTTAGTTTTGAAGCCAAATGGACGCCGGTCTTGTAATCTCTTAAAGAAGCAGAGTCATTCCACTGTGTGCACATTTCCAAAACACGTCGTGCTGTTTTTACGTGATGTCTCTGGCTACAGTCGTATTGTGTAGATAAGACTCTTCCACCAAGTAACTGTATTGTTTATTTTATATCGTTGATTTATTCCCAATAAGCCTGTGAACTTAAAAGGGCCTCTCTTTCTCTTTTAATAACACAATTGCTCATGTTCCTATACATTTGCTAGTTGTCGTACGTTTCATTTATAGTGTTTGTTTTGAAATAGTCTAATGTTTAATAACGCATGGTGTGAGGTTTAAAGGCAAACGTATTCATTGGAAGTTTTTTCATAGTGACAGACAGCTGATGTATTTAAATGCGGTGTATCTGATGGGAGTGAACACACAGCCGTAAGCAACGGACAGACAACATATGTTTGGTCGCTGTCGGATTGTTTTCTTTTAATGGTCTCGTGTTGCAGGCGTTATACGAGAAACGAAACAATGCGAGCGAGCCATCTGTTTACTTTATGCTAGGCCCACATAATACACAACTCTCTGTTCAGTGACCGTCTTTTCCTTCGTGTTAAAGGCGAATGGCTGTCGTTTCGCTTTATTTATTGAGGCCCGGTTTGAAACTTTTGTAGGTTTGTTCTTTAAATGTTCTTTCTTTTGAATGACTTCGATTGCATTTAAAACAAACTGTGCTTATTTGAAGTCGCAAGTTACAGTAAACAAAAACATTATCGGAGGTACAAAGCTGTCAGGTGGGGACCATCATTATTGTATTTATGTATTTCGTGTCTTGCCTCATATTTTGCCCTCTCGAGGAAAGTGACAGCCGGGTAGTTTTAACAGTATACAGTGAAGGCTGACAGTCACGGGTCGAGCAGAACAAAAGATATTCAAGTCATTTCTGCATGTCCTTTTTCCATATACTTAATAATCTTGCAAACCAAGTGAAACTTTGACGTTGTAAGAACATTTCCCTAAAAAGGTTAAAATGCTATTTCGAATGTTCTAGGAACATTCAATAGTCCTGTTTTTAGACGTTGCATTAACGTTATTGCTTGGTTGAAAGAACGTTATTTAAACGTATTCTTTTTTAGTTCTGTTTAAAACGTTTTTGATATATATGATAGATTACGTTACAAAGCGTTCCTCCAACGTTACTTCATAAACTTTTTGATAACTTTTAGAGGACGTTAGGCAAGGTGCTGACAAGTTCCCTTGTAAGCTGGTGTCCGCTATACACACGGTTTACTTAAATGTTAAAGCAATTTCATTGTTTCTTTGTTAATACTATTAGATTATATTCGATTTTTCGTTAGTTTTATATCATTGGATTGAAATAGCAACTGAACTTAAGTTTTAAGATGGAATTTCACTCGCTTACGTGTGTGACGTCGCTGGGCACCAGGTGCAGCTTTAGACGTAATCAGAGTACGTGTGATGACGTGATGACGTAAACAGCTGGGTCGCGTCACATATCTCCACGCACAGGATGTATAATAAATACTGGGACGATTGTGGCACGCAAACTGTTCTGTTGAAAGCCCATTTAGTAGCCAAAGTGTGTGTGTCTTCAGGGGGCTATTTAATCTTTGTTTCCAAATTAGGATGTTCATCTTAGTCATCCGTCCAAATTATGTTTGTGGTGCTTGTTGTGTGAGTCAGCATTACAAATAAAGATTTATGGCTGTCTGTTTTTTGGGTCCCCATCTGCTCCACAAACATCATTTTGTGGATTTGTTTGATATATCAGTCAATGCTTATTTCATGCTAACAGAAAGTATTTGTAAAATGACACACAGCACTTGCCCAGCTAACAGTGAATCTTCTCAGAACATTGGCTAACATTCTCCAAAAGTTCTTTAAATGTTCTTGCTTTTACTTTAGTAGAACATATTGTAACGTTATATCACATGTTTTGAAAATGTTATTACTATGTTGTTACCAGAATGTTTTAAAAATGTTGCAGAGTTAATAAATAACGTTCTTATAACCAACCAACAATGTTAGGACAACATCAAATAAACTAGATGTTCTGAATAGTACTTGAAATTAACCTTTTTAATGTTTTTGTTACCTAATGGAAACATTAGAGAAACGTTCTTGCAACCTAAATTGGTTAGCTGGGTAACTTCAGTGTCATAGTGTCAGAGCTATAAACAAATCTTACAAACACAACAATGAAAAATGTTCTTTATAATGTTCCACCAGTGATATTTTACATAAGACAGTTTCATTAATATAAACTATTTATGTTGCTCACTCCATTGTGTTATATTTGACTGTGCATCTTTGAAGAGATATTCTTCATATTTATGTGTATCACAACATGTCAGATTTAAATGTATCGGTCTTTGTCCATCAGAGAGTGAGTTTCGGGGGCAGCTGCTGAATCAGAGGTGGATGCGAGGGGACAGAATCAGCAGCTGGGAGAACAAGAAGAGCCAGAGAATCAAAGTAAGAGATTTCATTTCTCACCGAACGCCTCCGTTGTCTTTATATTCTACAACAAGAACAAACACAAGAACAAACGGGCTACAAACACGCTTCTTCATTTCCCCCAAAACCTCTCTGTCTCTCTGTGTCTCTCTCTATGTCTCTCTGTCTCTATGTCTCTCTGTCTCTATGTCTCTCTCTATCTCTCTGTCTCTATGTCTCTATTTCCTCCTATCTCTCTCTCCCTCTCTTACCACCTTTATGTCTTATATTTCACTTCCCCAACAATAATGCAGTATTTAAAAGAACCGCTTGGATGTGCATTATTAATTTAGTGCTTTTAAAGCATTTAAATGGATCGAGGGCCACTCCTGCGTCTGTGACTTCAGATCTGTGGATAAGATCCACCGGCTGATTTTAAATCTTTATCTGATTTCAAAGAGGCAAAGAGCAAAGTTATTCCCTTTGATACAGGAATTAGAGACACATGAGACAAATGAAGTAAATATGTAACCCATAAAAAATAAATGTTGTATATTATTAACCTCGGACCAACTGCGTATGCTTTCCAGATGAGCCAAGACGCAGGTGAGAAGCGCACGAGGACTCGCTCAAAAAGCATCAGAGGTGAGAGCCACTTAAAAGTCGATAAAACATCTATTCTGGTGACACGTTAGTAGTCTGTACTGTTTCGATTACCATTTTAATAGCAAACATGGCGTTTTTATCTCTCTTCTTCAGTTCCCCTTGAGCTGATCGGACAAGAGTACAGGTGAGATCATGAGCTGATATGCTACTGTGTTACGCTTTATGCTTAGAAGGATCAGTGTTCAGTAAGGTAATAAACAGAGCTAATCAAACTCTTGGTTTTATAGCTGCCCTACACCAGGATGTGACGGCTTGGGCCACGTCAGTGGAAAATACGCACGGCACAGAAGGTCGGTAGTTAGATCAGTCTGTCATTACGGCAGAGACGAAAAACAAACGAGTGAAGCAAATGAGTTAATCCCTCGCTTATTTCTCACATCTCTACCTTCCAGTGCTTTGGGTTGTCCACTGGCCAAGAAAAGAAAACTTCAGGAAGCAGAGGAGAATCAGCCCGCCCCCAAAAAGAAGTCCCACCCCCTTAAGCTGGCCATGGACGATGGGTTCAATGCAGAGAGTGACACAAACAGTGAAACAGAAACAAAAGACGAAGAAGCGGAGTCTGAAGAGGACACAGCTGAGAAAGAGGTCGAATTAAAAGAAAATACGCATACATCAGAAACAATGACAGGTGAGTTATTATTCATTTGAAGTTGACAAGAGTAATGTGTGTACATTTTAACTTACAATTGTCCTTTTGTGTTATTCCCTTAGTGGAAAGTTCACCAGTAGATGCAGAGGAGATAACGACACCCACCAGAGACGCATCAAGTCCAGTGCCCGAGAGTGAAAGTGAGAAAGAGCAGGACAATACTAAAGACACGCCCATCCAACAAGTCACCATGGATACAGAGGCTGAGGGGGAGGGGCTTCAGGTTGCCACTGATATTCAGGCTCATGAGGAAGAGGTAGAAGAGGAAGCAGAAGAGATTACAGACGAGGAGAGAGTGACCCAGCAGCTGAAAGAGAGCGATGAACCCGTGCAGACAGTACATGAGGAAGATGAGGAGGAAGAGGAGGAAGAGGAGGACGACGAGGAGGAAACGCAATGTTCCAGCCAGAAGAACAACTCAGACCACCAATACTTCAGTGGAGACTTTGGCAAAGTCCAAACCAAAGAGCCAGAGGAGCCAGAGAAGGACAGTGAAGAAGAAGATGATGATGATGAAGGAGATGAGGAAGCCCATGTAGATCCTCCTAACGCTATAATCACACCTGCCACCACTGTTTCAGCTCAGGAATTCCAACCACAGACAACATCACACGGCAACATGAAGATGAGCGAGGGTGAAGATGAGGAGGAGGAAGATGATGATGAAGAAGAGAGAGACGATGCTTCAGATAAAGACTCGCCCACTGTAGTCATCGAGCTGGGTTCAGAGGGAGAGGACGAGGAGGAAGAGGAGGACGATGGAGAAGAGGAAGAGGCAGATGAAGCAGATGATGATGATGATGAGGTAGACAGCATGTCTCACAGGTCAGAGGTCACGGATGACTCCGAGACGTATGACATGACACGGGGTAACCTGGGACTGCTGGAACAGGCCATCGCGCTGAAAGCAGAGCAGACAGGTCGCAGTTCTGAAGAAAGCTGCTCCCCGAGGCAGCAACAGAACCACAACACAGAGGAGAGAGTGAGTAAAGTCATGGACATCACAGCTCGCAGAGGATACTATGGTAAAGGTGAGAGGAAAACCTGATTTTACCGAGTGGGTAACGTGCATGCACGTGCAAGTGAAAAACAATACTTTACTTTGTAATTTATGCATGCACGATGTGTATAAAAGTGGATCTTGATGGTTTTATGTCTCCTGTCTCGCTCTTTGACTTAGAAGGTTCTAGATCAGAGAAGAAGGAAGTGAAGTGCCCCACTCCAGGGTGTGATGGGACAGGTCATGTGACCGGACTGTACCCTCACCATCGCAGTCTTTCTGGATGCCCACACAAGGACCGGATCCCTCCAGAGGGTACGCGTCAATGCACTCGTGCTATAGCATGTAAAGGTTCGCAGCGCATTACATTTTAATGCGTTGCTCTTTCTGTAAACTAATGCGTCTTTGGTCTTTCGTTGGTGCTAGTTTTGGCAATGCATGAGAACGTGCTGAAGTGTCCAACACCTGGATGCACAGGACAGGGGCATGTTAACAGCAATCGCAACACACATCGCAGGTAATGCCTCCTCAGTCATTTAAACCTATGAAGTAAGGCTGCACAGTATTGGGGAGAAATGCGCTAATACTTGCTAATAATGCCATGCGATAATGCTGCAGGTTTGCAACATTGAAATGGCAATGGCAACATTACTTTCTGGCAAAAGAGCGTGTCAAAACTTCTAAAAGTGAACAGCCATGATTTACTGTGAATATATCAGTATATATAACTTTATCAGTATTAAAAAAGTTATTGCAAATCGTTGTTATATGCATATTGCAATATTTAGATAAATTGATATATTATTCAGTTCAGTTTTTAAGCTTTAGTTTCTATTCTAGTTCTATAATTCTATTCTCTTAACTTCTGTTCCTCTTTCAGTCTGTCTGGATGTCCTATCGCTGCTGCAGGGAAACACAAGAACCATGAGAAGCAGGTTCATGGTTCGGAACAGCCTCAGACCTCGATCGGCGATCCAACCACCGCAGGTTCCAACTCAGACAGAGTTCTCAGGTGAGTCGTCTTCTCCACGCTTCAGATCCTCAGCTAGATCTTTGGTGCTCATAGAGACATACGGGGCTTGGTGAGGAAGAAAAATGCTGCTTTTAAGAATCCTCAGAATGATCTCCACGGTCTTACTCCTCCACAGGCCGATGTGTTTTGTGAAACAGCTGGAGATCCCTCAGTATGGCAGCTACAGGCCCAATGTGATGCCAGCCACCCCTCGGGCTAACCTGGCCAAGGAGCTGGAGAAGTATTCCAAGGTGTCTTTTGACTATGCAAACTTTGATGTGCAGGTGTTTGGCAAGCGCTTGCTTGCCCCCAAAATGCCCACCAGCGAAACCTCACCGACAGCCTTCAAATGTAAGTATACATCAGGATTTTTATCGTTTTGGGCTTTAAATTCAGCTTTCATTTTGTTTTGAATTTCAAATTGTTTAGTTTACAGTAAGCTTTAATTTTCATGTTATTTTAGTCTATCAATATATATATTTATTTAAAAACAAAAAAAATATTTTATGATCTTTTTTATTTTATTTTAATTCGTTTTGAAACAGTAATAGTTTCAGTTTAGTTTAAGGTTTCTTAATGACATTTTTTAGGTTGTTTTTCGAAATGTAGTTTTACTTTCAGTTTTAGTTGAATAATAACCTGTAATAACCTTTGGTAGCCATGACATGTGCAGATAAAGGACTCATGCAATAGACATAAGTGGAAAC
The DNA here is from genome assembly GCA_036877575.1 of Botia almorhae. Taxonomy (NCBI): domain Eukaryota; kingdom Metazoa; phylum Chordata; class Actinopteri; order Cypriniformes; family Botiidae; genus Botia; species Botia almorhae. The sequence continues at coordinate 8,280 of JAZGTJ010004953.1, forward strand.
CAAATGATGTAGTTTATGACATGACATCCTGATTAACCGCCAAATCACTCCCCAAAGCCTCGTCCCCGAGCCACAGCCTGTCAGGAGGCTACACCAAAAGCAGCTCCTCCTCCACCTCCAGCGCCTACGACTACACCCACGATGCTGAAGCCGCACACATGGCTGCCACTGCCATTCTCAACCTGTCCACCCGCTGCTGGGAGATGCCAGAAAACCTCAGCACCAGACCATCAGAGCAGAGCAGCAAGGTAAGTTGCTAACTCTGTATCTGTGATAGTCATTTAAAGGTGCAATGAGCGATTTCTGAGAAACGCTGTTGATATTTGAAATCACCACCGAAACAAACACACCCCTCCCTTTATTGCTCCGCCCTTAAAATAACAACACGCCACAACTAACAGCTGGCGCACACGCCCCCTATTGCTGATTGGCTACGGGAGTGTTATGGTGTTGTGGTGATCGGTCTGATCCATCTTTGATCATCAAGGTTGGGCTCCATAGCTTTCACATCAATGATGCTATTAGGATTAGGATAAGTCTACTTGCAGCAGAACTGGTTCTTTTTGTGCATTATCTTTGATTTTTATGTATTTTTCAACTGTATTTTCTAGGACATGGACATTGAGGTGGACGAGAATGGAACACTGGACCTCAGCATGAAGAAACCCAAGAGGGATGGAGTGAGGTCACCAGACCCATCCTCATCTTCATCGTCATCTTCTCAACATCACGGCGTCACCTCACCCCACCCAAGCCACACCTACAAACAAGAAGAGTGGGAGGGGCCTCTGGACTACACCAAATCAAACCAACAAAAAGAGGAGGAGCCAGAAGAGGTAGCGATCTAACTTTCAATTCATAAGAGCATGATGGGAAATGTTTACAGGTTCTTAATAGTCGGTATACTTGAATATTACAACATTTGTAATAAAAAGCAGATATTAGTATGAAGATAACAGCATGGGTTTGTCGCGCGTGTCACAGTCCGTATGTTCTGATGTGTCATTGTTCAGGTGGAGTACACCACACACTCATACGCTTCCTCTGATGGAGACGATGATGATGCTACTCAGGAGAGCCTGGAGGACAGGAAGTACCCCGGCGAGGTCACTACCTCCAGCTTCAAGGTCAAGTTCCAGCCTAAAGACAGCAAGAAGGACATCCTGCTGTGAGTTTCCGCGTACAGAAAACAATGATGTTCTTTAAACTGATGATTCCACAGTGATGGAACGCTCTCCTCTCTCTCCAGTTGTCCCACCCCAGGTTGTGATGGCAGTGGACATATAACTGGGAACTATGCATCTCACCGCAGGTAGAGCAGATGCTGTAATTCTTCTAGTCTGGCCTTCTGTTATGTTTCATTTGTGTTCTGTTTCATCACCTCTCTACCTCAGCTCGACTTCACAGTTTCTGCTTTTTGTAGCATTAGACTGTACAGTGATTAAACGACACATGGACTCAAATAAAACATACTACTTCACTAAATGCGTTCTGCCTGTACAATTGTGTTTATTTTAACAATCTTTATTTTTTAAATACTATATAATCTAGCATGATCCTAACTAACAGCCACCCAAGTACCTTGATAGTTACTTCAACTAACTAACTAACTAACTAACTAACTAACTAACTAACTAACTAACTAGCCAACTAACTAACTAGCCAGCTAACTGACTAACTGGCTAACTAACTGATTAACTGGCTAGCTAACTAGCTAACTGACTGACTAACCAAACAACTTTTTTATTTGGTGTTTTTTCTGATTGTTGCTTAACATTCCAGATGTGAATTTGATGTGACCGTTTTGTTTTGCTACGTTTTCTTCCTCATACCGATTTGTATTACAAATCAGAGTTTATATCCTCTTTCAATCTGAAATTAAATCCTCTTCTTCTTCTCCTCCCTCTTCCGGCTGTTTTTCCACATCTCTTCAGTCTCTCTGGTTGTCCCCTTGCTGATAAAAGTCTTCGGACCCTCATGGCTTCCCACACTGCTGAACTCAAGTATGTGTGCTGTGATGTTTCCTCCTATGACACTTCACACACTTTACTGGTTACTGCTTTTGCCTCACTGCATACTGCTGGTTTACTGCTTACTGAGTACTTGTCATAATACTGCAGCTGTCCCTTTTGCTGGTCACTGTGAATGAGTAATGCTGTTAATGTGGAAACATAGAGCTTTATTTGCATCTGCATTACAAAACACAGTGTTCATCCTAACCTCTCTCTCTCTCTCTATCTCTCTCTCTCTTCAGATGTCCTACTCCAGGCTGTGATGGATCAGGTCACATCACTGGAAACTATGCTTCCCATAGAAGGTTCAGTGTTTGTCTCTCACTCTCATTATTCAGTTCATTTGTGTTTTTGTGTAGTTTTCCAGTAAAAACATTCAAGCAACACACACAGTGTGTGAGTCTTTTTCTTAAGCCACTAGCAAGCAATTGTATTGGTTTTAAGCATACATTTAAAATCGCTGCTTTTATGTTAGAAGCAAGAAAAACACAATATTATTGTTAATTGCATAAGAATAAATAAGATGTAATGAAAAAATAAACAGATTATGAAAACAGCTACCAAATGTCAAGCTGCAACTGTGGTTTAAGATTTCATGAAGCTTAATCATAAAGTTTAACGTTTGTGTTCTCACATACAGTCTGTCTGGATGTCCACGTGCCAAGAAGGGAGGAAACAAAAGCACCCCACCCAAGGATGACAAAGAAGACTCTGAGCTTATAAAGTACGTGTTTACAAACTGTCTGACATTTCTCTTCATTGTTCGGTCACCCGTTTTTAAAAAACATTTTTCAAATATAAAATGCAGCTTGAAAGAAAGAAATGTTGTACAAAACAAAACGGCCGTTTCGCTGGTCATGAGAATTGTTATTTCTGGGAACATCCCATAATCGTACAGTATGCCAAAACTGACTGCCAGTGCATCACTGTGTCTCTCAGGTGCCCCGTGCCAGGATGTGACAGTCTGGGTCATATCAGTGGGAAATACGCCACCCACCGCAGTGCCTACGGGTGCCCGCTGGCAGCACGGCGTCAGAAAGAGGGCATGTTAAACGGCACACCCTTCTCCTGGAAAGCCTTCAAGAATGAGGGCCCGACCTGCCCCACGCCAGGATGTGACGGATCAGGACATGCCAACGGCAGTTTCCTCACTCATCGCAGGTACAGACACAGTCTGATGACATGAACAGAGAAATATTAGGAAGACACCATGTTTACAATTTTAATCTACATATACGATGGATCTTATGGGTCAACTACAGCTAAAGGTACAATAAGGAATTTTTGAGAAACGCTGTTGAAAATTAAAATCGACACCCAAACAAACAATTTTGTGAATATTTGCTAGATGTCTGTTTTGTGTGTGTTTATTTTGTTTATTGTGTTTGCACCTAGTCCGTCCTCTGTAAATAGGAGAAAAAGCAAAGTGGATCAGACCGATCCACACAACACTATAACACTGTACTAGCCAATCAGAAATAGGAGGCGTGTACCAGCTGTTAGTTACTACTTGTCTTGCATAGAGTATTTGTTATTTTTGAGGGTGGAGCAATAAAGGGAGGGGTGTGTTTGTTTGGGCATCGATTTCAAATATCAACAGTATTTCTCAGAAATCTCTTACTGCTCCTTCAAAGCTTCTGTGTAATCATATTTACAGGCTGACTTGCAAAATACTTTTCCTAGACTGGAAACAGAGCTGCAAGAATTGAGTTATCAAAGATAAACTTTACAAACGTGTCTTTTTCCCTTAGATTAAAAAAGATTTTTGGTTCAGCTTATTGAGGGATGATGTGAGCTCACAATGACAAGTTCTCATATTCAGTTATATTTTATAATCTATTCTCAGTTTGTCGGGGTGCCCGAGAGCTTCAGCTAACAAGAAGAGAGCAAGATTCCCGGGAGATGATTACATCAGCAAGAAATTCAGAGCAAGTGATGGTGAGCTCGAGTGAAAATACACGTTCTGGAGAAGTTTGTCTTCTTCAGCACTCGGCATGTTCATCATTTTGTGCTGTTTAAGAATGTATGTTGTTTTTATTTCCCCTCAGTTCTTGACAATGATGAAGACATTAAACAGCTGAACAAAGAAATCAGTGAGCTGAACGAATCCAACTCTGAGATGGAGGCAGACGTGGCCAACCTCCACACACAGGTCTGCTTCTAATGAATGCAAACGCAAAGGACAGACAACTACACACGCAGTTCTGTCTGGGCTGCCATCAGGAGGGGATGGCCAGGAATGTTTTCCTGTGTCATTGTGCTCAAACTTATAATTTTGTCCTGGGTCCCATGAATTCTATCAATAGTTTTGAATAATATTTATTTGTAATAATAATATTTTGTGCCCAAACTTTGTGGTGAAATGAACTCCCAGCCTCCACCTAAACCACTGAGACCATCACAACCATTAAATAACAACTCAAAACACACCTGACTCATCCCTAATGCTCTGATATTATCTCCTACATAAACAGAACACCCATCTTCTGTTCATCTTGTCTCTAGCAGCAGAACACAATATCCACTTGCACATGTAGCTTTGTAGACTCGGCTTGATGGTTCTTAAGACAAAATGTTTAACACGCTCGTAATTTGTAATTAAAAACTTAATGAATAAATGTGAATGTACAGTACTTACATTTTCAACGGGTTAAGTTAAAAACATGAGGACAAAATGAAAGCAATCTGAAACTCAACCCTGAAACCCAAAATCTGTTGCGTAAATGTTGTTCTTGAGAACCAGAGTGTGGTGAAACATTACTGCACCACGTGGTTTTGGACATGCTGATGATACATGTATCTCCATCTCTCTGTAGATCTCATCCATGGAGAAGAACCTCAAGAGTATGGAGGAGGAGAACAAGCAAATTGAGGAGAAAAATGAGGCTCTCTTTATGGAGCTGTCAGGCCTGAGCCAGGCTCTCATCCGCAGTCTTGCCAACATCCGTCTACCACAGATGGTCAGTCTGCAGCGTCTCGTTGCATTGTTATGACTGTAGCCCACACAGACATGGTGCTTTCAAACTTTCAAGTGAATAATCGGATTTAAATGTACTTGAGAAACACATTATACTTCTGGCAGATGCTTTTATCCAGAGTGACGACGATGCATTCCAGGTTTACATTTGGTCAATATATTTGTTCTCTGAGTATCGAACCCATGACCTCTGCGCTGCTAATGCAATGCTCTGTTACCTAACCGGCGGCACGATACTGATGAAAAATGCGATATGCAATAACTTGCTTAATAATGCGATGTGCAACTCAATAATGCGTACATTTTTTTACAATATTAACATATAAATGATATTAAAATACATTTTAAAACCGCAAATTATATAACCAACAAATATGTTGTAGTACATTAAGACAAATCTGACAAAGTTCCAACTATACAAAATGTATATATAGCATGTATAATAATGTAGAGTTATTAAAAAATATAATGAAATCATTTAGTTGTGATATGCATATTTGCGGTATTTAGATTTTTGGGAATATTACGCAATATTTATTGTGACTGATATATTGTGCAGCTCTACAGCTGAGCTACTGTACATGAAACATGTACAGTTGAAGTACATGAAGTTCATTACAGTTCATTACACTGTATTTTTTTGTTCATTACAGCAAGAGCCAGTCACCGAACAGAATTTGGACTCCTGTGTGGACACCCTGACCCGTATGTTTACCGATAAAGAGTGCTATCAGAACCCAGAGAACCGAGCCCTGCTGGAGTCCATCAACCAGGCCGTCAAGGGCATCGAGGTGTGAAGAGAGGAACCTCAGCTGCAACACACTGTGTGTTACATAACCGGACCGACACCATTAAAACTCTGTCTGGGGACATTCAGGTTTTGTGTACCGCATCTTCTGAAACGAGGAAGACCGTGAAATTCAGACGAAAGGACCAAATTCTTACTCCACATTATGCTGCACTGCAATTTTGATGATCCTTTGCCTCTTAAATCGACCGGCTCTTCTTCTTTCTGGGGGATTTTTTGGAGGAAACCATTTGTTACTGTTTTATAGAACAACACTTACTGACACTGACCTGCCTTCCCTACTTCTCTCAGTGCATTGCTGTGAACGTCGTGAGACTGTTGTGTGTCTGTGAGGGCCGAGTGTAAGTGTGTGTGCATGTACCGAGTGTACCGAGGGGCGAGTGTTTTTTTTGTGTGATGTCTGAGGAGAAATTCATGGCCTCCCCCTACAAAATCTGACTAGTAATGCGGCACGGCTACATTCGAACCGTGTATGATAATGTCGTCTCATATTTGGTGTAAATGTGCTCTTGGTTCAATCAGTAATATTAATTGTATTTGAGAACACAGATTGCACTTCCATGAATAGTTTGTAGTTTCATCATTATGTGATTATTGTAATTTATTATTATTATTATTATTATTGCTATTTAAATTGAGTCCTTGAAATGTATGATTTCCTATTTATTTATTTATGTTAAGATTTATTTTGTTTATTTATTGATCAGCATCTATTTATGGACTTTATTTCACAAAACTCTATACACAGCTTTTAAAGAGTTACTAAGAGGAGAAATGTTGCCCTTCTGTGCTCTGAGGCAATATTTTAATAAAATCAACAGCTAATTGTTTTATAGACCTTCCTATTTATTTTAAAGACAGAGATTTATCATCTCTTTTTTTAAGTGCAAATATTTTCTACCTGACGATTTTTATATTGTTGTTTTAATATTCTCCTTTATTTAATGAGTTCTGTTTTTCCATGAAAGTATTTTGACCCCCATCCAGAGTGAAGGTGGGTTGAACAGATATGATGTATTTATTGTTATTTATTTCGTATTTGAGAACTAATTGAATGGACATCCTGTTGCATATTTATTTTATGAATGTCTCTGTGTTAGCGGTCAATGCGTATGGATAGTATTTGTCCATGTTGTTGATAAATTAAATGAGAATTATATCACCTACATCAGAGAGTTTGTCATATTTAACACTCTTGAGTCTGTTATAGGTTTACATTCATGTGATTACATAAGCAATGGCAAAAAGGCTTTATCGTTCCTCAGTTTACTTGGTCTTGCAGGCCTTCTGTCTATTTATTTATATTAAAGTATATTATACTCATATTATAAAAATATAAGACATTAGTCAGACCCCATGACTTTGAATGGCTTGTCACATTTATCAGACGAAATACAATGCGAACCAAACGTTCCCTCAGTACCGTGCTTGGCTGACACCTACTGGATACAGAGTGACTCTGTTCCGACGATTCTGTGAATCTGCAGTAGCCTTCAGGTATAATAATCGTTGCAGCTGTATTTGCCCAAAATAATATGTATTTATCTAAATCTGTATTGTTTCAGAACACAGATCAAAAGTCACAAATCAGATCAACTATAAAAACAGATACCATGAAAACCTTAAACAATGATAAGCTGGGACGAATAACCGAGATCCTAGTTTCCCAGTATTTTTGATGTTGATAAAATATTGTACATATTCTTACCTAGTATTAATTAACAATAAAACCTTGCGCTTTACTTTCAACCTGCGCATACAGCTGCCTTTGTTTATATTTGATATGGTTGGTTTGCATATACTTATCAACGATAATGATATGTTTTATATGAATATATGATGATAAGTTCATAGAAGCGCAAAATCCACGTGCTCACATGCCTGTTTGTGTGCGTGACGTCACAGAGTCAGCTGGCCAGTGTTTACATCCCGCTGATGGTTTATGGGCAGAAACCGAGTCACAGAAACAACAGGAGGCAATTGACCAAATTGAACTAATCAATACACTATAATCGATGTGTGTTACTCAATCGATTTGGTTTGATCGACTGTGAAGTCGTCGGAGTGTTTTCCGTGTCGCGTCCTTTAAAGATTATAACCTCCATCCTTTTCTGCATTTGTTCCTATATCCTGTATTTTACACCATTTTCCTTTGCAGGTAAGCCACATATTATATCAATATATAATGAATCGTGCTTGCTAGTTTTTAATTCTGGCATAATATTATTTTTTATTAGAACATTCCCAGATGCCATGCAGTCCAACCTGTCGCCTCGCGTGCACAATAAACGACAGGTCGTGGTTATAAATCACAAGATTTCACGTTTTTAATATAATACAGACTGTATTTGAGAACCTGCCCGGATGTTAAAGACAAAAAAACGTGTCGGTGCACAATTTGCGTTTGTCGGCGAATGGCGCAGCTGCGTCCGAGCGCGTAATGAATGGGGGGGTTTATATTTCATGTGGTGCAGTAACAACCACAGCTATTAAAATATGTGCTTGCTCATTAAAAGAACAAAATATGAAGTTGCATTGTTTAAGATCGCACAGGCACATTTTACAAGTTCACACAATTCACTAAAAGTCTGTTGGGTGTGATTCGGACCAGATGCAATGATTGGACAAACATTTTATGGCCTTCCACAGAAGATATCTAAATATATTTTGGACCACTTTATCTAGTGACCGCTAACAAGATGTAAAGATACTTTGAACCAGCATGGCAACACCTATCCTGCTTTTGAATTTGTTTCCGAATGTTCTCTCCCCTTACATGAACTTTAATCCCTGTGGGTGTGTTTTTCTCCAAAAAAGGCAAAAATGGGAGGAGCAGTCAGTGCTGGGGAGGACAATGATGAGTTGATTGACAACCTGAAGGAGGCTCAGTACATTCGCTCTGATCTGGTTGAACATGCCTTCAGGGCTATTGATCGAGCTGATTACTATCTGGAGGAGTTCCGTGACAGTGCCTACAAGGATCTGGCMTGGAGACACGGCAACATCCATCTCTCCGCACCCTGTATCTACTCTGAGGTGATGGAGGCCCTAGATCTTCAGCCTGGCCTCTCATTTCTCAACCTTGGCAGTGGCACAGGCTATCTCAGCACCATGGTGGGACTCATACTGGGTTAGTTAGTACACCATCTGAAAGCTATGATTGTCTTCTGATTATTTTGGCGGATCCATGTTAATAGCATCTACTGCTATTCAAATGATTAACGCCAGGTCTTCAGCACAAGCAGAGAAAGAACTTTTTAAAAATATGTACAGAAAAGACAGAGAATCAGTTTTTGCTTCATTGCCACCACACGACAACAAAATGTGTATAAATATAAGCCCTCAAATACTGAGAATTTAGTTTTTAAATTACGAATGATTCGCTTCTTTTACCTCCAGCCGACTATTTCAGAACACACAAGCGCGATGAGATGTGATGAGATGTTGAAATCGTGTTGTTGCAGGAACACAGACTGAGAGTTGCTCACACTGACTGTCTGACTTTCAGGGCCATTCGGTGTGAATCATGGTGTGGAGCTGCATGAAGATGTTATCCAGTACGCCTATCAGAAGCTGGACTTCTTTATCAAGAAAAGTGATAGTTTTGACAGGTGACTTACTTTTGTGTTTTGATGTTTGCAAAAGGATTGATCAGTTTTGTGTCCGAAGCGTCGCTTATCGAGACCTTTTTGGTCCAGGTTTGAGTTCTGTGAACCTTCTTTCGTGGTGGGGAACTGTCTGGAGATTGCACCAGAAAGCAAGCAGTACGACCGGGTGTACTGCGGCGCCGGGGTCCAGAGAGAACATGAAGAGTACATGAAGAAGCTGTTGAAAGTTGGGGGTGTCTTAGTGCTGCCACTGGAGGAGAAGGTGAATAATTCAGCTGATCTTACAGTGCACCTCACCTGAGCCAGTCTGAGAGAAAAGTTGTGTATTTATGTTTCTCATTTGTTCCAGCTCACTAAAATCACTCGGACGGGATATAACACGTGGGAGACGAGAAAGATCATTGCAGTGTCTTTTGCGCCACTTGTGCTCCCAAAACACAGAGAAAATGGCAAACCTAGAGCAGTGTCCCTGCGTGAGTCACCCACTGTACAGTGTGTTTACATAATGTGTGATTCAGTCATCTGAAAATCCATATTGTGCTTAAAATTGTGTTAAAGGTACGGTAGGGAATTTCAGAGAGGTTAGCAATTTAGGAGGCTAGTTTCAAAGCATACGATCCCACAGCAGCGATTCAGAGTGCTCTCCAAAGCCACGCCCCCTCCAAAACACACACAAACAGGCTGATGATAAAAGATCTTCTGTGCGTGGAGGTATGCAAATACATAGTTTCACAGGCAGGTACAACATCCTGTCATTGTGTTTGGACTGAATGTTATGATTGGATGAATATTTGATGGTCCTGTGCCTTCCACAGATGTAAACATACATAAATATTCGAAGTGAATTTACTTCGCCATTGCTATCAAGAAGAACCTTTCAACCAGCATAACAAAAAATGTTTCTGTAAAAAACTGCAATGAGAAAAATGCAAAACAGAAGCTAGTGGTCTTAAATTTTTGGTCCCCATTGTATATATTGTAAATAGTATTATATAATATAATAAATTAGTGCTTGTGATAAGAGTTCAAACTTTTTGGTCACTGTGTTGTTTCGTGTTGCCTAGCGACTATGTTTGAGGTGCGGAGTCTCCAGGATTTGGCTCGCATCACCATCCGACACATTCTGAAGAAATCTGGGTCTGGACCCTTAACCCTAACCAGGAGAACTGGATCCAGGGGAAGAAACCACCTGAAACATAAACGAGAACATCGCGATTCTGCTCTACTGACCAACAGTTATTTATTCATGAGTCGCCTGATCCCTGGACCCATGGATAACAACAACAACCAATCAGCTACAGACAATGAAGATGATGAAGATGAAGACTGCAGGAGGGTTTGTAAACAAGAGGAGGAGAAAGAGGAGAACAGGAGGAGGAAGGAGAGCAGTGTTTTGGTAAAAGAGACTCCAGTAAACATCTTGAGGGAGAAGATCCTCAGCCTACCTTTGCCAGAGCCTCTGAAGATGTATCTTATGTACTACAGAGAAAAGTAGACCACACTTCTCTTGTGTTATATGTTTCTTACAGGTACCTTCCACTGTCACCATCAAACCATGACATGAATCTGTGACTCTTAAGTCATTTTTTTGCAATCAAGAGTCATATTTTTCCTTTGACAGCTTCCCTTATTACAGATACATTGTTATGGTCACTGTACCTATCAGACTGCACCATTTTTGTACATGCGGTTTATTTATCCCGATGGAAATGTGATTAAGAGTTTCTTTAGGTTTCATAACTTTTAAAACAACAACATATAACAATTAACCCATTGAAACGTGTCGTCTGTTTTTATTTTTAATTTAACAAAATAGGACGAATAAATGCAAGAAATACTGGTAGCTGTTCATCTACTAAATGAATTTGGTGTATCTTCATTGGTTTTTGTAGATGTTTTACCGTAGGCCTTCTGGCTTTAGTTTTCAGACTGATTTACTATAAAAAGCAAAAAAAACAATGACACGTTTGTATTGAAGCCAAAACTGTCTCTACATATTAACAGAAGCTGTTATAACTGACATTATTCTGGTGTATGGATTTGTGTGATTAGTTATATTGTTTTGCTAGTTTAAAATAATCTTTTCAGGAGCTTTATTTTATTTTAACCGTTTCAGTTCTGTAACGATGTCTAAAATGGTGCTCAAATTAACATCGTGCCATGATCTACACTTTGTTCGGTGATGTAGGACGCACAAATGTTACACTTTTATATTATCATCATCATAAAACCCTTCACTCTAAAAATATCCCTCTCTTTCTTCGAACTCAGAACAAAACTGCGAACAAACTGTTAACAAATCACATTTGTCAGTGATGAAACCTTGTGTGAAAATGTTCAGCAACCTTACTACCCACAATGCATTGCCATGCAAATGAGTGTGAATATGACAATACACCAATTTGTAGCCTTTCTGAGAAATGGGTGCCAAATGTAGAAAATACCAAAGCGCTCAACATGACTTGTATAAGAGTTTGTAGTTTCTAAATATGGAGGTCGGAAAATATCTCCTGTGTCTACAGAAGACTAAAATATGGTGGAAACTAGTCTCTGCAACTATTTAATGTAACAATAAACAAATTAACCATTAATAAGCATTGAGCGCTTATGTGTGGGGTCATAAATTAAATCCAGAACTTTAGATTACAGCTACTGAAGTGCTGTTATGGGATTCAGAGATACAAGCTGTAGCTTCAACAGGCGACAATTAAAGAATGATCATCCACACATACTGAGAAACACATACTAAAGAAGTTCTTGTTGTTTTGCTATGTGCTGTTTTTTTTCTGATAACACAAAGTCCAAAAAGAGGAAGTACTGTTCTCAGCTTTATTAGATTTGAATACTGTGCTTAACCGCCAAGTACAGACTGAACTTCACTTTGGATAAGTAAATAAAAATGAAAAAAAAAAGAGTGAATGCACTTACAAAAGAACAGAAATGTCATTTTCTTGATACACGATTAAAAAAATATTTCTTTGCAAGACATGACACACAAATGTCCCCCCAAAACTCTTTACGGAGACATCGGGAGAAGAAGAAGAACAGAAATGTCACAATGGTCACACTGAACTCATGACTAGTGTCAAGTGGATGAGGTAAATGTTTGGTTTGGAGGGGAAAAAGGCACAATTTACAATCAGCCGTGCCAGTTCACATAATAATACCAATAATAATAACAATAACATTATTGTGATAACACCACAACAGCAATAGAAAAAATATGCAACAAAAATACAGACCGAATTTTATCTTACAAGCAGTCTTCCAGCCCTACTGTATTTCCCAGCCCATCAAGAAAATGTGGCCCATTTGAACACTCTGAGTCTTGGGGCCGCCCCGTCTTTGCTCACAAGAGTCCTGGAGGGGCTAGAAAATCTGGAAAGGTCCATTTAGGAGATCAAACTATCTGACCACCAGACATGACACACACAGTTTGGAGGGGCCGATGCAATCATCATGACAGAAAGCACCACAGCCCTGGCACATGATCATGGCCTTCAGTCGGCAAGAACACTTGAGGGCCACATCTTCTGTGGCACTGTCTGTGAATGCCTGAATGCTGAGTGTGGCGCTCTGTCCTCCACCACTGTTGACGCTCATCCGCGGCCTTAGCTGCAGCACACCGCCAGCTAAGCTCCGCGAGAAGCCACTACTGTCCACCACGGAAACGTTAGCTGTGTAACTGAAGCTGTTGGAGGACCCCACGCTAACTCCACTCAAAACACCACCACTCTGCCGTAGTTTTGGTAACTTGCCATATAGCTGATAAGGGAGACTGGAAGGGGAGGAGGAAACCGGAGAAGCTGAGGTGTCCGTTTGGCGGGTGTAAGTATTTTTGACTTGTTCTTTTTTGGCCATTCTGGCAAGAGACATTTCCATATTTATTAGTCCTTCCATAGCTCCGCCTCCCCCAACACCACCATGAAAATTGTCCACAGAGCTCTTAGGCTCCTTTTTGGTTATTACAACAGTGGTAATGCCACCGATAGGAGCAGGTGAGTTTTTGGTGAGAGCTTGTTGGCACGAAGGGCGTGAGGAGACTTCGTTTTTAACAGTAGCTATGGGGGAGAGCTGTTGCTGGCAAGTCTGAGGCGGCTGGGGTTTGGATGGGCGCCAATTAATTTTGACAGTTGGTACAACCTCAGAAGGACAATAGTCACCATGTGGAGGTGAGGGAGCATCTGGTGTGGTTCTGCACACAGACTGGGAGAAATTGTTAGGATGTTGTTGAAAGCCGCCAGGCCTCCCCTGAGTTTCACCTCGTGCAGGCTGAGGTCCAGGGTGCTCTTTAATAACAACTGATTCATAAACTGGAGCACTCTGAGAGTTTGTGTCCACTGAAGTCCTGACAGATGAGTTTGTAGGAAGGGATGTTATGACGGGTACTGCTCCTGGTGGCACTGTACCTCCTGGTTGGTGAGAAGTGAACTGAACATTTGTGGACCTTGTACTCGCATCCTCAAACAAGCATGTAATTCGTGATGGAACAGAACCAGGTGCAGAAGAACCAAAGTTCCAACTGGGTCCAGGAGTTTTTCGAGCTGATGAGGCATTGTGCTGAAACTCATGGCCACCTGCTTCCACAGGTCCTCCCACCTCAGATGGGCTTCTTAAACGTGGACCCAGGTTTCTTGGAGGTCCTCCAGGTTGGAGATTGGATGAGTTAACTGCAGGGGCACCTGGAAGTCGATTGATATCCAGTTTGCTGACTGATTGAGGCTGTGGTAAGACCTTCTCTAAGGGTAGACTGCCTTGAAGAAGCTGGGTGACAAGAGGATTGTTGGCCTCTACGGAGGAAACCGGTCTAGATAAACCTTGGACTCTCCTGCTGATTTGAGGAAGTGCAGAATGTTTTAATCCAAAATCCTCTAAAGGTCCTCTGCTGAGAAGTCTGGTTTCATCATCTGTTGGCACAAATTGCGTTCCACCATTGCTGTTATTATTCAGCCATCGATTTCTGCTCTGGTCTCTTTCTGCCTGTGCCAGATATGTTTGGACTTGAGCTTGAGAGGACACAGTGGAAGTCTGGTCCTGGTTTATAGCAGGGGTGCGATTTGTATGCTGCTTTTGAAGATGAATGACTGGCTGATTTGGCAAACCATTAGGGAAGTGAGCTTGTATGACAGTTTGAGTATGGGTGGGGTTCGACACACGGGCCTGTATAACTGCTTGCTGGTGCTTTACCACTGATGAAGAAAGTCGATTGGGGGTCTGAATGACAGGCTGATTCTGTGATTGCGTGTTGTGAGCTTGCATGGCATTTCTTTCTCTTAGTGTTTCTTGCCAGTCTAGTGCTTCGTCCTCTGGAGTTTCATTCTCAAAGTCGGATGCAGTCTCTGTGGAATCACTGTGTACACCCGTGTCGTCTTCGTCTGGTAGACAAGGTAGAGAAGTTGATTTATATTTGCCATTAACATTACTCCCTCCATTCGTATGGTCATGTAACAACCCCTCTCTCAAAGAATGCTCTTCATTACTTTCCACCCATCCATTTTGGGCTGCAACGAGTGTCTCTTTAAGTAATTTCAAGTCTGAGCCATGCTGGATAACTCCAGTTGCCCCTGGAAGTTTCTCGGCACCATTCTGTTCACCTTCCCAGGGTTGAGAAGCAGCAGCCAGGGTCCTTATGACATCCACACCTTGGGCACCAAACCTGGGCAGTGTGTCTGGTATAGAGGTGGGCACTAAAGAAATGGCATCATTTGATGAAGAGGTACGAACAGGGGTAGCTGTTTGACTGTCACTGGACTCCTCACCTCTACCCTCTTGGTGACTGCAAAAAGATTCTGGCTCCCTCGGCGTAGGCACTGGGGTGTCTAAGGTCTGTTCTGAGGCTTTATCACTTGGGCAGGCAGTCACCTCTTCCACTCCACAAATTTCTTCCACCTGGTCCAGGGAAACAGGACTGTCCGTTGCAGGCGGTGACAGCGTGAGAGTTTTCGGAGACTCTGATGGTGGCAGAGATGGGTTTGAAGACACAGAAGATGGAGATGGTGCAGTCAGTGGGGTGGAGGTTTGAGGCTGGTCTGTTGAATCTACACTGGACAGCTGTAGTTGTGTTCCAGACGAATCAGAGCTTGCAGGCGATTCCTGCTCCTCCAAATCAACTCGTCGTCCTCCTCCTCCTCGCCGCCGTCCTCCTCCTCCAGGTTCAATGGGACCCGGGTGCTCTCTCGAACGCCTCCCGCTGGGGCGATCCGGTATCCCAGTACCACCCCCCGGGCTGCTCCCCCCAGGCCCTCCCCCATCCCTAGTGGCTGCAACAGCAGCAGCGGCTTCCCGCTGGGCACGGGCTTGCTGGGCACGGGCCTTGATGTCTGCCAGGGTGCGCGCCCCCGTCCCGGAGCGCCGCGACCCTTCATTGGGGGGGACGATGCGGGGACAGATTTGGTACGTTGGCGGCCCCTTGACCCAGGGCGGTTTGATCCGGGACAGCTGTATCTAGTAAAGTGAGAGTAAAACACACATATGAGAGGTAAATAATGATGGGCATGAATTCAAACCCCCCCTTTGATACCTTGACAATGACAAGGTATCAAAGCTGTAATCTGTAACGTTTGCCTCTCTACTGCCACTTTAAAACTGTTGTTTTCTTAAACTGGATGACAAGTTTAATTTTTAAACACCTGCTGTTTGTCATGCCACATATTAGCTGGATCTTCTTTCAGTTTATAGATAGACATTTCCCACAAAACCAGACTCAACACCTCAAAATAAATCATAAATTAAATCATTATTATAAACTTACAGTTGTGAATCAGCATAGGATTGTGTTGAACATTGTCAAATACTTGCTCAATAACTGATTTCTGGTTATTTATAACCAAAAAACTGTTACAGATTGCAGCTTTTAAGCATAAATTTGAGGTCAACATACCCTGATGGGCGGGACCTTGGGCTCTTCTGTTGTAGGCTGTGGCTTTTCTGAGTGCACACAGTCAACTGTGTTACGAAAGGACTGACGCTCGTCCAGTCGCGCCCTTTTCTCGGGAAAGCTGGTGAAGGCCTGGGACTCGTCTGGCCTTCTCTTCTGTTCTTTGAGTTGGATAACGGAGCTTGTTGTGGAGGGACTGGCCGCCGGGCTGCTCTCCCTGCTGCTTGTACCGGTGCCCGCTGTGCCCGTGGTAATGACTGAAGCCCCATCATCCAATGGATCAGCTGCAACAGCAGCAGTGGAGGAAGAAGAGGAAGAGGAGGAGTCTGAACTCGCAGCAAAGGCCTGTCTGTCTGAGGCAGAGGAGGGAGATGAAGAGGGGGAAGATGATGACGACGTTGACGAGGAGGATGAGGAAGGAGAGGACGTGGATGCAACGGCCGGTTCGATCGCTTCAGGAAGTAGACGCGTGGAAGCGTCTGGTTCAGCTTCTTGGTCGTCGCAGGTTGAGCTTGTGGAGGCTGGAGCAGGGGTGGGTACAGGAACAGGGGAGGACACTGCTTCTACAGAAAGGCTTTCTTCTGGACCTTCCAGTCCAAGATCTGCTTGAAGGACCACTTCTCCCTGAACCGCTGTTGCATCTGGGACTGGTGATGCAACAGATGGTACAACATCTGCAGTTAGGTCGCTCTCTGTTGGTTCTGCTGATGGTACAGCAGCGGTCGTAGTTTTGCAAAGTGTGCGCCGAGCCCTACGCCTGAGGTCAGCCCGTGAACGCCGCCTGATACGGCCCTCCCTCCGTCGTCTTCCAACACTTCTCCTTTTGGGTGCCGCCACTGCTGCAGTATCTGAGTCTAGAACTGCGTCTGCAACATCTTCGGCATCATTCATTGTGAGCTTTAATGCCTCCTCTCTAGTCAGGCCAGACCTACAGAAACAAATAAAATAAAAAGGCAATTTAATTAAACTGTTGGTTGAATTATTTTTTGTTTCATGCTAAGAATTTGGTTTAACAAGGCTATCGGACCTTTGGCCGTGGTACTCCTCGAAGAATTTCTCCTTCCAGGCCTCTACTTTTTTCTCCTTTTCCATCTCTTGCCTGAAGCGCACCTGCATCTCATGTGTGAACTCGCCTTCGGTTAAGCAAAATATTTTAAGTTTAACTTCTGTTGTACAGAGCTACACATGAACTTAAACTGTAATGTCTGTTTAGAAACTGTCTGAGAGCAGCAGAAGACGCACCCTCAGCTAGACGTTCTTTCCAGCTCTGGGAGGCATGAGTGAAGAATTCATTATTGAGCGCTGAGCTGCTTAGCCGAGCAAGACCATCGGAACCAACCTATGCATTAGGAGACAAGGTGAGGAAATAATACTGAAAGAGGTGAAAAATAGAAACTCTTCCATCATTTATTCACCCTCATGTCATACCAAACCTGTGAGACTTTTTTGTTTCTGGGGAACACAAAAGAAGATTTTAGTACGCTGGTAAGCAAACAACACCCATTGACGCCCATTGTATGGACACAAAACCATTTAAAGTATCTTCTTTTGTGTTCCACAGAAGAGGAAAAGTCATAGGCTTGGTAACTTAACATGAGGGGAAGTCAATGATGGAAAAATATTTTTTTTTTGTGTGAACTGTCCCTTTAAAAAAAAATCGAATCGAATCTTTAATAAATACCTGTCTGTCCACCTCAGGGAGAAGCTGAAGTAGTTGCTGTTGGGAATGAGAGGGGAAAGCAGCAAATGTACGCGTGTTGATGAGAGCGCGAATGTTGGTGTTGACCAGGATAGATCCAGGAGTCTCAAAATCCACCTCCACACCTCCTCGGTTCCTCTTCATGGGACCTGTGAATACAGTCCTGCATTAAATATACATCTCATAGCTAAATTTGTGACGTCTGGATATGTGCATATGTACAATCTTTAGAGTATTTTCTCTGGTCTCCACTCGTACATTTAAAATAAGTGAATACAGTGCCCTCCATAAATATTGGGACAGTAAAGGAAAAAAAAAAGAGTCAAGAAATCTTTTAAAAAGTGATAAGAAGAAGATAAATATGAGGCATGTCACATTTGTGTACAGAATGTCATATTGTGTAATTTGGCTGTTTCAACACATTTTATATATATATATATATATATATAGATATAGATATATAGATAGAGATAGATAGATAGAGAGGAGAGAGAGAGAGAGAGAGAGAGAGAGAGAGAGAGCAAAACTGCAATGACAGAATGACAAGTTTGATATTTATCAGGATTTAAAGTTCATCCACATTTACTTGATATTACTCTTATCAGAGTTTGAGGCAGTTCAACTATAAATGATGCAGTATATATTAATATTGATAGACATTTAAAGGCATCTTTTAAGGTAATTTTAGCAGCAGTCCACACATTGCACAATTCTGCCCCACACAGAATTCACAAATCAGCAACACAGGTACTTTATTCAACAGCATTAAACAAGGCAAACAGACTACACACAAGAGTTCTCTAACGAGGTCCACAAGGCTGCAGAATTTAACTTCAGCCCTAATGAATCACACCTGAAGCAGCTAATCAAGGACTTTGGTACTGGCGGAAACATCCAGGCAGGTGTGTTGGAGTAGGTTGGAGCTAAACTCTGCAGCTCTTGGTTGGAGATCCCTGCTTTACCCTATTCTGCATGTGACACATGAAACAGGCGAGGGGGATTCCCTAAATGTTTTGAGGGACAGTGGGGAGCTTAGAAGGAATATTTAATCTACGGGTTCTTGGGTTTTCATCCTCTGTACCTGAACGAAGGCCATGCATGCTCTTGAAGTGCTGAGTGCGTTTCCAGCCCAGCTCGGAGCGGGCGCGGAGAGTGGGGCCCGGACCCCCCCTAGAGCCTCCCCTGCACCTCCCCGCTGCTCCTGAGGGTAAAGGTGGGGGAGGATGAGGGCTCGTAAGACTCTCTGAGAACGAGTGAGTGCAGGTGGGGCAGCTAGTGGCACTACAGAGGCCAAAGTGACAGGCAAAGATTTGACATGTGCGCGAAACATGTAAGTGAAAGTGATGGATTTCCAAGACACGGAGATAAAAGGGAAGAGGGATGTCGTTTACGTGCAAACGCAAAGCAGATATCCCAGAGTAACAGAACAAATCATAAGTACCGCTCTCACAGAACTGAGGTTTGAATGATAAACACACTCAGCGGCTTCTAGACAAGATGCTGTTTGAGTGTCAACAGCAGGGAATTGTGGGAAAAACTGCGCTTACAGAAACCGCACAACAAATGATTAGAGTGTCAGTGTGTAAAATTACAAAAACGATCACGGAGCATTCACAGTCAGAGCATTCGCAGTCAGAGCATTCGCAGTCAGAGGGAGCAGGTGTGTATACACCCCCCTGCAGAGTGGGGGCAGAACAAAATCAGGGACAAAGGAGGAGCAAGAAAAATATCTCTCGTAACCTGATGGGACGTGTTCACCGTTGACCTTGAGAGGAGTGAGGACCACACGAGGCATCATCACGGCTTTCTTCCTCTGCCTGCCTGACTGTAAGAGATGAAGAAACAATCGTGAGCAACACACACACTTTGGGTTTTCATGGTTTCCACAGACATAATGGTTTTTATACTGTACAAACAGTATATCCGATTCCCCTGCACCAAGCGTAAACCTAAAACTTTCTGCTGTTTTAGATGATCTAAATGGATCATTCTGTATGATTTATAAGCTCGTTTAATCATGGGGAACTAAAAATGTCCCCACAAGTCGAGGAGATGAAATATATTGCTTGAATGCAGTCGCTGCCAAATGTAAACGTAAATAAGCTTTAAATCTGGCAGTAGTGGTGGGGTTTTCCTTGGTAGTAATTAATTACTTGGTCAGTAATTAATTCTTCTCATAATATATATATAACTGTCAGTAATTAATTCACAATATTATATATTCCTGTATTTAATTCACATTTTAAATGCAGTACACGCTCGTTATAGCTAGGCTAACAAAAGTATAATATTTTATCACTGTTTTTACACTTTTTTACGTTTTTACACTAAATAGTCACACTTTGACACACCACCAAAGCAGCCAACAATGGTTAAGAGTCTGGAAACAGATGCAGAGTTACAGTAAACGGTCTTATTAAAAGCGACTGACCAAATTAGGATCTGACCAGAAAACAAACTCGGGGATTTCCTGAGCTGTGTGTAAGCGCGAAAGTCGTGTCAAAACCAGTCAGCGAAATCTGCCGTGTTTTCTTGATCTGACTCACGACGTCCCGCGGCGCACTTATGAATCATGTTCACACGCTCACATCATGTATTCTGTGAGGGGAATGTACTGATGCTCTGAGGAGCTGAGTGTTGTGTGTAATGATGGTGGCGAGGTGGAAGTCTCTTCGTATAAAGTCGTGCGTGTAAGAATCGGTGATGAGGAAGGTGATTCGGTGT
>JAZGTJ010004954.1:0-28981 GCA_036877575.1 Botia almorhae
TAATAATGCCAAGGTCATGGGTTCGATCCCAGGGATTGCACATACTCAATGTATAGTGATCAATGTGTAGTATAATGCACTGTAAGTCGCTTTGGATAAAAGCATCTGCCAAATGCCTAAATGTAAATGTAAAAATGTAAATGTAAAGTTCCTGTATCTCCAATGGTTAAGCATGGTGCTAACAATGCTAAGATCTGATTCCCAGCAAATACATTTATTGATCACATATACTGTAAGACCTTAAATGCACTGTAAGTCACTTTGGATTAAGATGTCTGCCAAATGCATAACTGTAAAACGAATAAGCATCTTCTAAGAAACAAACTGGATATTTCTCTCAACAGTTGGATTGGGTCAATTTCAATCAGTCTTCTGATTCAATCAGTCTTCAGCAAGCAATAAATAGGCCTTCCAAGCATGAAGGGAAAAAGAAGTAAAAATTGGCCCACTGGTATTCAGAAGGTTCTTAGATAACTTATAAGTGAGAAATACACTAGAATGCTAGGAAACAACCATCATAAATGTTAAACGCTGAATATTAAGCTGACATTACTTGTAAATAGAGCTGATTCCAAACATTATGTTATTGCATTTTACTTAGAAGTTTTATCATAAAATGCTGAGATTTTTGCTATTGCATGTGATTTCTGGGCTGTTTTGTCAGGTGCTGTTTCCAAACACTACACGTAGCTGTATGCGGGCTGTGCTGGAGTATCTCTATACTGGCCGTTTCTGCTCTCGTCCAGATCTGGATGCCATGGAGCTCATTGTACTTGCAAACCGTCTCTGTCTGCCTCACCTGGTGGCTTTGACAGGTACACGAGCAAACCAACACATAAAACACTGTCTTTGTGCCCACAGTCCTTACAGAGGTGATAATATAGTTAACAGACTGAATCTGATACCTGATGCAGCTTAAAGAATAGCTCACCTAATAATGAAAATCTTTTGATTATTTCTCACCTTCATGTTGTTCAAAACTCCTGATGGCTTTCCTTGTTCTTCGGAGCTACAACACAGATTTTTTTTATACAAAGGCAGTGGATGGTGACCACCTCTTCATTAAATAACTCCATGCGATTTATGTTGTATATTCCAAGTGTCCTGATTGTATACGAATGGTTTGGTGCTTAACAAACTAAAATATAAACTGTTACTGTTGGTCCATTTTATGTTTGTCCTAGAGCTGTACACTGTAACAGTACTAACAGAGGCTGCCATGATGGGAGCTGATATAGATGGAGATGTTCTGCTCTATCTGGATATGGCTCAGGTAAGCACACCAAGAGGATGAAAATAGACCACTATCAAGTGAATACATATGCCAAGGAATAGCTGATTGTAAAACCTGAAATAAGCCTAACTTTATCCAGTTTAGTTGAGCAATGTGTGCAATATCTAGCACAAATTCTACACTTGTGTGGCATTTGCTAGCTCAACAGATTGGCATAAGCTAAACAAAAGCACAAAGATATCCAATCCTGCTCCAGGAAAGCCAGTGTCCTACAGAGGTTAGCTCAAACTTGCCTCAACACACCTCTCTGAATGTTTCTAATTAGGTTAGTGTTTGATTAAGGTTAGAAGGTTAGAGCAGGATTGGCCACCACTGGTTTAGGGGTTTATAGAAGGAAGTGGGGTAGCATCAATAACATAATTTTTTCCTTGTGTTTTCATTTATGTAATTGGCTGTCACTATTAGTTCCACTGTGCTCATCAGTTGACTGACTGGTGCCTGCACCACATCTGCACCAACTACAACAGAGTCTGTCGCAAATTTCCTCGGGACATGAAGGCCAAATCTTCAGGTATTATTTAAATAGCCAAACTGCCAGAACTGTCAAGCACCACTTTTTATAAAAAGAGGATGGTTTAAAATATTTATAAACAACTGTTAAAATAACATTACATAATCAGTTCTCACTCAGGACCAAGTAATCCCTCACTAACACTTGAAGCTTTTTGAGCATATAAGACTTGGTATGCTTGGTATTCTATCTTTCAGAAAACCAAGAGTACTTTGAGAAGCATCGCTGGCCTCCGGTGTGGTATCTAAAGGAAGAAGATCACTATCAGCGAGCTCGTAAGGAGCGTGAGAAAGAAGATTACTTGTACCAAAAGCGCCAGTGTAAACGCAAGTGGCTCTTTTGGAATCTACCATCTTCACCTTCTTCCAATTCTCCATCTTCTGCCGGTTCCTCTGCAGTCATTTGATTGGCTCTCAGGGTGCTCAACCCACCTAATAGTCAAAAATGTGGGATTTATACACAACAGCAATGTAGGGTTAATTGGCGTTCTCTACATGTTTTCTTTCTACAATTTTTGTTGAGCAAAATACCCAAGCCCTGCTTTTAGCTGCTGGGAAAAAGCAAAAACACAACAGGAGATAGTAAATTAAAGCGCCATAAGGCTGATCGCTGAGTATCTTTATTTTACTGATTGGATTTTTGGGGGTTAAACCAGCTTTGACTTCCTTTTGTGACGTCATAGCCTCCAGACCATCAAAAATTACGATGCATAATCTTTATCTGCATTGAAAACACTTTGCAAACTGCACGTTCATAATTTAAAATGCTAAGTGCGAGAAGGTAGCAGAAACATTTTAGAGCAACCAGCAATTCCCCAGTGTGGTGGCAGTCTACAATGAAACCACTCTTTCAGAGCGACGCCATAAGAATGAATCGGTGGCTTCCTGTACCACCACAAAGTGCTGGTATTTTCTATGCGAGATTTGAAAGTTCCTACTATATTATGGACAGGTTATTTCGTAGAATCTGTATGGGGTGTGGTTCAACAAAGCTCAGTCTGAATGTCTATGATATAAAGGAATGTTTTAGGTTTAATATAACTTAAATTCTGTCAACAGCATCTGTAGCATACATTCGATTACCACAGAAAATATTAAATTTGTCCCTAGTTTCTTTTTCTGTATTTAGGAAAAAAACGCAGTTACAGTATGGTCATATTGATTTTGAACAATGTGTGGTTCACTGTGTAGTACAATGTGTCCCTGGAACAACATTCCTGTCAAAGAAACAGTTCTAACCTACTCCCTACCCATAACCGTAACCCAGTCCTAATCTTAACCCTAAACCTAATCCAACCTAATCTCAGACTCCACACACAGAAATTACCTTGGTACCTTATACCCAGATGTTCAGATACCTAGAAAAGTAATTTCCCCCTTAAAAAGAATGAATTAATCAATTTACAGCTAAAACTCTAAACAGGATTTTCATGAATAATAATTTAGGAGCCTTATTGAAAATACAAGCTTGACATTTCTGCTTTTAAGCCTTTATAATGCTGGCTTGGTTTCTGTTACTTCGTTTTTTGCAGTAGAGGGATGAGACTATATTATTCCACAAATGCTTAAATTGTACTAATTTCAGACCATTCATTTATAAATGAAATGTCAGTGATTTGATAGAATTGTGCACATCAGATTAATACTTTCAGACTAACTGCTTATCCTGCACACTGTGGTCTGTTTTTGATAATCTGAACAATCTTTATTGTCTCTTTCAGCGTTTCTTTCTCTATCCCTATTACTCTCACATTCTTATTACAGTATGTATTACTGTTATCAAGTGACAAGTTTTGAAAGAGAAGACATTTAGATGATTATGGGTTTACACACAAAGTCAGCATTTACTTATGTGATGTTTCTCATTTGTGTATTACAAGATAAAGTTCAGGTTTAAACCAAGATCAAGAAAGCTGCATAACCTAATCCTGGAAAAACATACAACAACCTCTAGTATTGTTAACACATACAAAACAGGACCCCAGGTGAACAGTCACACTGGGTTTCTCTACAGGGAACAGTGCCTCAACACTCTTGATATTGAAAAGTGTGGGTACTAGCTGCTGTCTTTACCAAAGTTAGCTCACAAATACTTCATATAGGTAGATGACATCAAAATCTACCACTAACAGAAACAGCTGTAATTTTGAAAGCTTCCAAACAGCTTTCAAAATAATTTTGCGGGCAGGCCCGTGACAAAGCTATCCCATAATGCATCACAGCATGTCTATAAATGTAAGTAGCTGTAGAATGTTAAAGACACTGCTATATTTCAGTGTCCCCTTCTGGTGATATTTTAGGGTTTTTTCTTTTTAGAAAATTAATGTAGCTACTAATAACGTAGGAAAACAAAGTGGTATTACAGATTTACATTGGTATTTGATAAAGCTGCATTACCTTTCCACACAATGTTTACATCCCAGAGGTGAGGAAACATCACAAGCATGGTTCATAGTGTACCCTTAAAACCTTTTGCAATTTGAATGTTTATGACCTAGTACACGCAATACACATAGCAACTCGAAGATAAAATAAAAATTTTTTGTCATTTTTTACAGCACCTCTACATTGAAAATAATAAATTCCACCTCTCACTCTTATAGCTAACATAGACTACAAATACCGAGGGCAATAAAGATCAATTTGCTATGCATTTTCAACTAGTAAACTGTTTAATATTAGAGAAAGTCTATGCTATAGGAAAACAAATTCTGAGCTGAGCTGCATGCATAGGGCTTTTGTAGCTGACATTATAGTAATGTTGAGGAATATTGTATAATTTTAGAAACCCATTAAAATGTGTTCTACTGGATGCTGTGCTTTGAATGTAGATATATAACAGTGGACATGCAATGATTGGGTTTCATACTGTAATGTTAATTGTACACAGTACTGTTAATCCACTGGGGCAACCTTGATCAGAATACAGTAATTACGAATATATAATTGACAATTGTCAATGTCATACTAAGCATTTGGAATAACACTCAGGAACATTTGCAGACTCTTGATATTAAAATAAAGAGATCTAGTGTTTTCTCTAAATGTAACATGGTTTATTTCCAAAAAGCAAATGAACGTAATTTGGCTTCAAAATGGAACATAAAATGGATGAATTTATATTAGCATTAAATTAGCATAGAAGATGATTAATTTGTGAAGTTACATTTGTGAAGAAACAACCTACAAAAGACGAAATTGGCATTAGTACAGTAGAAATCTTTAGCAAGAGTTTAAGCGATGTACATTGTTCTACTTGAGGACAATCACAGCACACTGTTGACATGTCAAATTAATTTTGTTAGCCTACAAGAGCCCTTAGTTTATTTTAACAAAGGTAAAAATTTAACACCATTACACTAACTGAATTCTTATGATTATTGAAGATTACAGACCATTGCAGTACAATATGCATTATGATGCGCACATGAATGTCCTGTGAGATACAACAGGCTGTTTGAATGTACATTTTACACATTTTGAAATTTATCAGCCAAGATTCACATAATACAGATTGTAGGAATTCTCTGTGAGAAAAATTAAAACAAAATTAACTGCAGTAGTGGTAAGTACATAAGGAAAGAAGAGTTTATTATACAAAAAACAGTTTCTAATCTGTTGCTGCAGAGAAGATACCCCATTGCCTTAATGTAAAAGACACAATGAGATGCATTGTGCTGATTCACTGTGTTAATATATGAAATTTTAAAAATCCTTAATGTACCATGTGGGTTATATACCAATAGATGGATAATGTGTAAAATCTATTGTCATTCATTTGTAAAAGACCTTATTGTTATTTACCATGTTGGATTAAGATGTTTTAGCTAGTATATCATTTACATGTGGGTTTCACTGTGTTGTTTATCTGTTATGTGAACATGTTACTGTACATTGCCTTTTATTGCTTAGAACATGTGCTTTGCAAATTTTATTGTCCATGAAATCAGTTTGGGAAGCTGTATGTATGCAGTGAGGTTCAAAAATTCTGAGACCACATTGAAAATCTAGGGATAATTTAGACCATCAGGTTATGATTGTGGGGTCAGTGCCTGCTTGAGTGTGCGTTGTCATTAAAGCAAATACCATTAGACTAAATACACAAAATTATTTAAAATTCACTTCCATAATTTTCATAAGTACATCTGAATATAATTTTATCATTTGTAGTGGAAAAAGATATTAATTTATAAAGGTGCAAAACAGAAGGTCTTAGACTTTTAGAACCCACTGTATGTACAGAAGGAGAACATTTAGTTTAATGGAAAAACTATTGGAATTAGAAACAATCAGTTAGGTGCACATTGTATATCTTTGAAATTTAGATTACCTGTGGATGCCATACAAAATATTAAAGCTTTGGCCTGTAATGTCAATGGCAAAAAAACAACAGATTAAAAAACAACAACAATATAGCTATTCAATATACTTTGCCTTCCAAAATAATGATGAACCTCTAAGCAGTGTTAGAAGCTGATGCATGTCCTAAAGGTTTTTAGCTTGCTCTTTGGAAAGAGAAAAACAGAAATAATAAAAAAGAAAAAAATCTGGGGTCAAAGATCATTATATAAAATAAAAATATTTAAACTTTTAAATCCTAGGAGGCCATTTTAATGAGCTTCAAGTCCTAGTGCCACCATTACAAAGAAGCACAAACCAAACAGTCTTAGCAGATCCAGGAGATGTTTTGCTATAGTGTAGGGCCAGCATAGCAAAGAACCTTTGTACTCAAATGACTGAAAGCAAAACTTGAATGTTTTCTCAGTATTAAAAGCCTGATATCAACAAATTGTATTTTAAATAGGCAGCATTTCCACAAGTTAGTATTGGGAAGGTGGAGTTTGTATATTCAGGAAATCCAAGCATGTGTTCTTAAAATATGTGAATAGTGTTTAATAAATACAAACTAGCAGTTCACATTTTGTATTTGCGTTTTTGTCCCTGTCTGACTAAGATTATATTGGTGTGCCACAAAGCTTAAAATGACATGCACAAGCTTCAGCCTGTACCATGAAAGTAGCCGAACAAAGTCATGGTTACAGGATTAGTTTTAAGTTGACAAATTAAGCTACTGATTGCATTAATGTGCTAATTAAACAAATACTTAAATAGTACTATACTATTATAGCATATAGTATATTAATGTATGTATGGTTGCGTATATTAATAACTAAATATATATTAAATAACTATATATAACTATAGCAATCATGATTTGTGTTTTGTAGTAAAACCATACTGACAGTAAATTTACCATGGTCTTACTATATTAACCATAGTTTAACCATGATATTTGTAGTACGACTATGGTAATATATATGGTAATCAATTCACTAAAAACAAGGTTACATAAACATACTACATTCTTACTATAATAAAACCATAATACATTTTAAAAAGGATTTGAAATGTACACTGAATTAGGAAGGAACAGCCATTGCAACACGCACTGTAAATCAGTTGTTAATTTTATGTAAATTAGTAGAATTGTATTGCTATGATTGGTGGATAGGAAAGTTGTTCAATTACCAACAAAGAAAGTTGATAGTGTAATGCGATATATACCTAACAGAGGCGGTTCTACATTGAATTGTGCCCTGGGCGAGACACCCTCCCGGCGCCCCCCGACCACTTCGCGTCAGCTTCCGTGTGGCTCCTTTAGCAGCAGGGGCGGCACCACTATCACAGATAATAGGAAACCGCTTAGCGGCACAGATGATTTTTTTTCCCTCCAAGTTTGTGTGTGTGTTGTGTTGTGCCCCGTTCACCCATGCCTAAAACCGCCCCTGATACCTAATAGGAGTGTCATGTTTGCAGGGCCGGCCCGTGGCATAGGCAGTATTGACAAATGCTAAGAGCGCCGTACATCCAGGGGGCGCCAGAAATGAAGGAAGAAAAAAAGTGTAACTTCCACTATTCTTAAAACTAGTTGGTGTTATGAAAAGAAAAGAAGAGTTCAGAGAAGGATAAGCCCACATTAATTTAACTGCATAGCAAAGCCTACTAAGTAGTAGTAGTAGTAGTAATAATAATAATATAGCCTACTTGCCTAAGACGCCCGCCCTCTTCCGAATAATCAGACTTTACCTGCTACACGGTGGTCGTTTTTTGATGGGTCAACAAGCTCAACATGTCAAAACATCCCAAACTGTCCGGTGCCCAGGGGAGGAAAAAAGAAAAGAAGAGGAGAAAAAACGCGACAAAGACAGAGGTAATGTTACGGTAAAGATGATGTCAATGATATTATTTTGCTGTTTCCAACAGATTGAGAAACTGAATATCTACATCATGCATGTATCTCTAGGTATTTCATTTATATTATTTTATTTTATTCTTGAAATCGTGTTTATTATTAGACTGGTGTCACATACTCCTCTTCTGTCTTCAGATGCGCTGCTGAGGTTTCTCAGTCCCACTGCTGCAAATCCTCCTGTCGCCTCCACATCAGCAGCACAACCCAGCACTGATGCAGCAGCATCAAGCGCTCCTCCTGTCACCTCCACCTCAGCAGCACAACCCAGCACTGATGCAGCAGCATCAAGTGCTCATCCTGTCACCTCCACCTCAGCAGCACAACCCAGCAGTGATGCAGCAGCATCAAGCGGATCTTCTGTTGCTCCAATAGACCCGGCTGACTGGCCATCTCCTCTAACTGATAAGGTACAAACAGAGTTGGTTCACAGTGGTCCATTTTAAATAGAAAATAGCTTCACATTCCCTAAACAAAAGGACGGTCGAAGGTGTCAACATGACTATTTTAACAGACTCTTAGTCAATGGAGAAAAAGTCAGAAGAAGCTGGCTTATGTACTCTAAAAATTAGCTTGCACTGCTTCTGCTGCAAACTTTTTTCTAAAAGAGAGTACAAACTGAACAGCAGGTTATGTGAGATTGAGGAGGTAAAGGTGTAGTTTTTAAGTTAAGGCAGTACAAAAAACACCACTAGAGGTCTTTGTAAGATCATCGTTTTATTTTTATTTAAATCCTTGCATTTTTTGTGCCTACTCGTTTCTGTAATATCTTATTTTGCACAGTGCCGTATTTATATTGTATTTATAAGTTAATGTCTCTTGTTTACACTTTTTATTTTGGGAGTATTTAAATCTAATACTTTATGTAAGCTATTTATGTATTTAATTGTATTTCATATGTTCAGTTCATTTTTTTTGTATTTGTTTCTTTAATTCTTTCTAAGTATTTTGAATGTGCAATTGCTTTATTTAAATAAAAGAATGTCCAAGACAAAGCTATTAAGTTTCTTATGAGTATCTGTACACTAGCAGTGGAATTTACTGCAATGCAACGGGGCTCCAACTGAAATCTTGCCTAGAGCGTCAAATTGTTTAGGGCCGGGCCTGCATGTTTGTATGGCAGTATACACGCAAACAATAATGATCGACATACCTACAGACCAATAAGATCAACCAGCAATACAGAACCAACAACATTGAAGAGTGGGTGGTCCCAATGTGTTACTTTATATAACTTTGTAACCAAATATTAGATAACTATTTTTAGTCGACGTCGAGAAACATTAGTTCGAAGGCAAGTAATATCCCCAAGTTTTCGATAACTACAGGTAATTGTGTGAGACAGAAATGACGAAAGTTATCAATGGCTTTTGATTGGGTTGTCAGTTCTAACTGGCAGATGTAGGCCAACGCCTGTTTATAATATAATATAACATAACGTATTGTATTGCACTTAAAATATGTTTTACATATGCATATCATTTAATTATTGATTTTTTTACATCTCTCCCTCTGTTTAAAGGTCGGTGGAAATGCGGTTATTTTATATGTGCGTTTTTTTGTGCGTGCTCTCTGCATGTCATATGATCAAATGCACCTGCGATGAGCTATTGATTCCAGACGATGCTGAATTTTGCAAGTAAGGCTTAATAACGTTTTATATCTATATACATGATCTGATATAAATATGAGAATACTTTAGGATATTTGTAATCTTTAACAAAAAAGTACCTGCTATAATGTCTTAATACTAGACGGTGATAGCGACCTCAGCAATTTTTGGATTAACACTGGCTGATGATTGTGCGTGCTTGGTTGATTAGTAGTATATATGACCACATAAGTGGTCCCGCCCCCACCCTTACGTCATTACCGAGCTGTCCAATCAGCCTTGTCAATGTATAACGCTCATGTTTCCTTTTTATCGGCAATATTTTTATGTGAATTTTTATGTGAATTTTTAAGATATATTGTGTAGTAAGTGCATTTATTTTGTGTATGTCTGATAGAAGGAAAGCCTTATTACATTCTGAGGTTAGTGCAAGGAGCTGTAAAAATATTATAAATTGATTTGAATAAAAACATCAGCTAAATGCTTTTTAGGCAGCTTGAAAGAGATTGCTATTTACTTTATTAAAATAGATCTGAATATAATATCTAACACTGCCCATATATACATATGTGCTATAAGGGAAAAAAGATTAACCTATTTAAACTAGGGGAAATTGACACATACTGCTTTTTAGTAAAAAATAAATGATCAAAGACACCTTAACCTTAACTTAGCCTTTTTTTAATTTTATGAAATGATGATTTATGATGAAAATACATCATAATGTAGGAGAAATGATGACAAATAAACAGTTATCTTAATACTCTATCTTAACTGACCCCAAAGTATTTTTTAAGAACTTTACACTGCTAGTTTATACTTTATTAGAATTCTATAAGATGGAACATTTAGTATGAACATTTAGTATTAGTTTACTGAAACTGCAATAAAAAATTCTGTACATATGCCCCATTGCATTCCTCTAGGAGTGTTTGACTAGGGTTAATTTCCGGACCATATTTCCTTAGATTAAATAATTTTAGAAATCTGGCTTGTAGGCTGGTGTGGGACGTGCAGGACTCCCTCAGAGCACTGAGTCATGGTTACTGAAGCAGCCGGTCCCACTCAAAACCCACACAGCAAGCCTTACGAACCAAACAGCTTACTCACTAGTTCAACTTTCAGTGCAGTCATGGACTAACCACAGCTTATATTGATATATTATGACCTTCCATAAAAAACTATGAATTGTTTTGCAAATAATGAAAGCAATCTTTTGTGTTTATATGTGTAGGTGCAGTATACAGGTTAACATATTCGTACCCTAATGTTTTCTACAATTTAGGAGAGGGTTAAAAGTGATCTACCCAGACCTGATTATCGACAAATGCTTGATAATCCCTCAGAATGTCAGGGAGAAGATCAGTAAGGAGTGGGGACCACCTCAGGTTCAACTGCCAATTGCGGCTGAGGTAAGAGAAATTTACTCAGTAACCTCACTGTTCTTTTACTCAACACTTTTAGCCAGTGTTTAGTGGTTTAGGCTTTACCCAGTGATTAGTAATCACTTGTGCATTTAGGCCATGTGCCTGGTTAGAACGTGTCACATGTCTGATGTTCTACAAGTTTCTAAAATTACATGTATTATGTGGCCAATCCATATCAAATCACATAGATGCACTAGCTAGTTAAATTCCCTTAAATGGTTATTCTAAACTCGTCTCAAAATTCTTGTTTTTGCGTTAGTTACAGTATATTGTGTATTACATTTCACACTAGTACATGGTTTCTGTGTCCAGAAGATGGCGCGAGTGATCCATTACTAAACTGTATTAACGCTGAGTGTGAAACGCTTCTCGCGTTTGACATAGACATGTCACGCTGATCGCTTTCGATACATATAAAATATTTGTATTTAGGCTTATATGGTGTTAAATTTGGTTAATTGTATTAAAGGTAAACAAAAATCTCTGTATACTATCAGTTCTATCAGTGCGTTCTATTCAATTCTGTTCTAGCAAGAAATATTTCGATTTAATATTTTATTTCATAAATGAGTATTTTATCCTTTTAGTTTATAAATTAACTTTTGTGCCAGTATGCAGTCTTTATAAATCACGTTTCAACTGTTCTAATCAGTATTAGAAAATATTGGATTCAAACTTTTAGTTCAACTAAAAAGTTTAGTGTTATCAATTCAAGTGTGACATTTGCATCTTTTGGTTAAACCCAATGTCCTTTTTCAAACTGAAAGTTTGAAGTTTAAAAGTTTTACATTTCCATATATCAGACTAACTAATTAGCAAGCTAATATTTTACTAATGTACATAATTTTTAATGTACTTATTGTGCTTTCTTATTTGTAATCTACATTTACCTAGACAACGGGTTAGACTGTGTTTCTTAGACAGATACTCTCTCTGTTTGCGATTCAACTGCAGAGGTTTTAACATGGTACATTCCAGTCATTAAAAAGTAGTTTGTTTTACAAAGGTGAACAATCCTGATAACATGAGGCATGGTTTGATCATATCAGCATGGTTGAGAACACTGTTTGACAGCTGCTAGGAAAGCCATTCATACATTGATCATCTTGCCCAAATCTGTGTGTTTGAGTTTAGCACAGCAATGCAGCTGAAATCATTTCAGTAAACTTGAAATAGAATCAACTGTAGAGGCCAAAAGCAGAAAAGTACCACAGCGTATCTATAAATTGGAAGCCAAAATTGAAAGCCACTTCAATTTTAGGAGCTAGTTTATAAATTCTATAGCTAAGCAGTCTGGCTTGAAGATGATCTATCGCCCTTGCGTCTTCCAAACCCCAATTGATATATGGTCATATTATCTATTATGCTGTCCTACATGATTCTCTTTTATTGCTGGACTTGTGTCAGACAGCAAAACGGATTACACATGAGATCAAATCAATACCAACCTAATTCACCGGCCTTTCAAATGTAATTCCTGCCTTTTCTCCCTTTTGTGTTTGTGACTCTGATAAAAACATATGGTAGCTGGTGGTCCACTCTGAGAATATAAGCAGAGTCTGGAGACCGAACATGTCGGCACCTATTCAGCGGTTGGTCCCGCTTTCCCACCCCCTTGACCCTGCCAATCGACACTTCATCGCCACGGAAATGAGAGGCCAAGTGGCGACTCAGCGGTCACTGGTTGTCTCTTTACCCCTGCGGTGACACCCACCTCATTACCCTGCTGAAGGCATGCTGGGTAATTGAAACAGAGCGAAATGGGCAGCAGTCCAGCACGACCGCCTCTCAATGGGCTTTTATTACCCAAAACAAAAGCAGAGGGTCACTCAAAACAACAGATTTTCCTCTCACAGCCCTCGAAGTAATGACTCAACCCTCAGCTTGACTTGAACTTGATTTTAACTCGAACAGCCATAATGCTTTAGTGTTATTGCTGTTGAAATGTGTTCAAAAATCATCAAAGTAATAGGTTTGACAATGTATGTGTTGCCATTCCATTGGCATCATTTGCATACAGTACGAGTACCAGGGATAACAGACTTTGGGTGTTCATCAGTTGTTTTGCTTTTGAGGGTGCAGAGGTATTAGAGTTAGAAGTATTAGAGGACTCTAGAAGTATTAGAGTCCATGCGTCTGTTATTGCATGTTGCATGGGGTGGCAGTGGCAGTGGCAGGCCAAGGCTGAAAAATTATGCGTTATGTCAACGCTGATGCTGATGTTAATTTGAGCACTGTGAGTCAAAGGTTTTCGCAGTTCAGGTTATTTTAATCTAGGGCCATTACAGAGATAATTGTCTTTGTCTGGCATTTTGGGATGCACTGTCAAAATAATGTTTTAGGAACAAAAATAGTTATGGTATTTTTTTACAGTAATTAGACTGACTACAAACCTTTTTGAAATGTCTGATGCTGTTTTAGAGAATTGTGTTTTTTGTTTCTAAAATTGATAAACACATTTAATAATAGCTTAGACAATCTGTTTTTTTAAGAGATAAAATATTAATTAAACAGAACATCAGATGGTAAAATGCTTTACATTTAGAAAATGTTTTATTAATGTTAGTGCAAGATCATTGTTTAATAACTCTGAGAGAACTTTTAGAGTATGTTCCTGTTAGCTGGCTTCTGTAATCGCTTACTGCTAGAGCACATGATTGTATCCTCTTATGAAGAAAAATGAAGCATAGAAAAACTTGGATGTGCTTTTGGAGAGCAAGTCTGTTAGTCTGTTAAACTGAGAGCTGTTTAAAGAGGCTTCTGAAGTAATATAAGATACAATTGTACAATAAGGCTGTCAGTTACCCTCCCTGCTATTAGACAAACACAAGATAATTTATTAATGTTCTTACTGAGGGATTAGTTATGTAGCATTTGTTAGATATTCTTTGGTTTCTGTCTTGTGATGATACCACATGTTCTCAGTTTGGAGAACAGACCATTGGCAGCATTCTGTGTACCAACACTTGTGTGTTCTGCTTGTGCCATTTTCCAGACCCACAAATATCTTCAAATCATTTACATCTTTGAAATGATTTCTTGTCTTTCCGTCTTTTCCACATTATGAATGAATTATTCATCGAAATGCCAGTTCATTTAAAAATATATGTTGTTCTTTATTTGTATTTTTTATTTATGTAGCACTTTTAAACAACAGTCAGTTTACCACATTACTGTACAACATATGAGACATAACAATAAAACCACAAAAAACATAAAAGTGAATAAACTCCTCAATCTCCTCAGTTGTGCTATACAGTCCATTTCTGTACCCCATTATATGCTAATGCAAGAAGGTATTTCTTAAGCTTGCATTTAAATACAATTATCATGGGTGTCGATCTAGGAGAAAAGGGCATATCATTCCGAAGTTTAGGAGTTACTGCATCAAAAGCTTCATCTCCACTTCTCCATTTAGTTCTAGGAATCATTAAGGCCCGCTGGTCAGCTTGTCACCTTAAAGACTATTGTGGCTCATATTTCTCAATTAGTTATACCAAAAACAGTGGAGCCATACTGCAATGTTTTATAAACAAAAAAATTAATTTAAAAATGTATTTCATAATTGATCGGCCTTTGTAAAACTTAAAACAGGAGTAATATGGTCTTGCTTATGAGTACCTGTTAAAAGCCTCACAGCAGCATTTTTAAACCAGTTGTAAGTGGGCAAGCAGTGATTTATTAAAACCAACATATAGCGAGTTATGGTAATCTAAGCTTGTAAAAACAAAAGCATGAATGACTTTTTCCCTATCACACATTGACAAAAATGTTTCACTTTCGCTATTAATCATAATGGTAAAAACAGAACATAACCACAGGAATAAATGTCCTCAAACCTGAGATCACTATC
Organism: Botia almorhae; assembly: GCA_036877575.1. Classification (NCBI taxonomy): domain Eukaryota; kingdom Metazoa; phylum Chordata; class Actinopteri; order Cypriniformes; family Botiidae; genus Botia; species Botia almorhae. The sequence continues at coordinate 14,947 of JAZGTJ010004954.1, forward strand.
GAAAATGTAAACTACTGTAAACTAATGTAAACTACCTAAATGTCACACTACTGGTTTTACACTCCAAACCACACAACTTCAGTTTACTCTTCAATCAGATTTTTAAAAAAATAGCTATAATTTGGTTTCATATATACAGTCCAGTAAAAACTCAGCAGAGGAAGATCATATATGCAGATAGATATCATATATGCATAATGATTTCTAAAGTATATTAGATAATATGCAGTATATTTCAGTGCATTATCAGGCTATTTAAAAGTGGAATCATGCTATAAAATTGTTTGTTGATACATTTTTGTCAATAATCAATATAATGGACAGTTTTAAGAAATTACTGTTTTGTGTCTTGTTAAAAAGTTTACAGTAAAGCTCACATCTTCACATAAAATTTAAAAGCGTCCTGTCTGGTCACAGCTGGTTGGAACAAAAACCTTGTATTTTCATGGAAAAGTGTTTATAAATCAGTTGCTTTATTCATGCCTAATTAAGACATGATGTAAGTGTTTTATAGGAAACTTGTTTACTTCTAATGATTTCCTAATCTTAGCAGCACAAAAACCATTGTGGTCAGCACAAGCCATGCTAATCCTTAATCTGTGTTTAATGTAGTCTGGGTTGTGCGCTCTTTTACATTATTAGATAGTTTTGTTCATGGTTATAGAGGGTCATGCACACAACCTTTGCAGCAGCAAAGATATCTCTCCTTCTCCCTTTCAAAAGTTAGTATTTTAGTAGTGAGTAGTTTTTTTGGATTTGGACTTTGTTTTTGTGTCTGCATATATGATATATGGCACAAATTATTTGCTATGCAGGAAGTACTGCTGCATCACAATGTTGTAATAGGAAATTGCTGTAAACTTAAAGTACAACTTTAGCTGATTTTTCCCAGTACCCTTTAGCTGCTTTTTACCCAGTCTTCCCGGTTGATATTTCAAAACGTGACTTATTCCTCAGAAAAATCATGTTAACTTTTTGGGCTCTTGCCCCCTGCAGCTATTGAAAGTGTCTTTGGCATAAGATAGCAGCCCCTGTGGTTCATATGGGGACTTCTGCTGTTTTATTTGCTGCTTAAGAGAGGTTTGTAAGCCATTACAGTGATTAGAAAGTGCCTGGATGTGATCTCCTGAGCTTCTATACCATGCTGCTAATATGTCTCTCTTATTCGCTCCCTCTATGAGGGTGATTTTGTACGCTGTGCTTTAAACCGTGCGTGGGGGCGTCGAGAGGATTTCAATGTGAACCATCCCTCTCTACTTCCTGCTTTTTTTGGCTTATTTCAGTAAAACTCTCTGTTCTTTTCTCTTTTCTGCCTGCAATGACGACAGGGGCGGCATCTTCATTGCTAAGCCTGGCAGTGCCCACGGCTGCTAGTCGTCTCAGCGATGCACTGCCCACTCACCCACGCTAGCCTTGGCACCAGCGCGCCGTAGCGGTATGCTATCCGACATCAGAAGGTGGGGTTCCTTTCCAGAAGCCCATGAGTGTCTTTCCCAGGGAAAACCCACTCGTCCACCCATGCAGGATTCCTAAAAGGTCTTTTGCTGTTGGGCCTCATGAAAGATGGAGGATGAGAGGGGCATTTGAGTTTGCTTTTTATGCTCACAGTGGGCCAACAACTTTAATTTGTCAGTCTTTAATAGGAAGGGCTTGAGATAACAGGAAAGCGATAGCAAGAGTTACATAGAAAGCAAGAAGGGAGAGAGAGACATGACGTGACGTATGTATATCAAGGACAGTTGTTACTGGAAGTGTGTACTGAACGCTTAGGATGCAGAATTGTTTTTTAAATTTGTAATTTCATTGTACTTTCTTATGTTCAATGAAAATCAATGAAAAAAAATTTTCTTCAGTATAAATTACCCATAACAGGGTCCCCACAGTCATGAAAGGCCTGGAAGTACCAGAGAATTTAAAAGTCTGTTTTAAAAGTCTGTTTTTCCAGGTTTGGAAAAGTTATGGAAGGTTTCCGTAGTGAATATACTTTCTCAAGTTTATGCACCTTGCTGTATATTGCTTTTGTGCATGGCTTGTGTATAGAAACCTCTAGAAATTTGTATTTAATTCAATATGTCATTAAATAAAATAAATTAAGTTTATGGACTATGGTGGAAGAATTTATCATTTCCCAGAATGCTCTAATTTACTCCAAATTTCAAAAACAGCACAGCCAAAAGACATCAAGTAAATCTCTTTCCTGTTTTTCCAATTCAAATTTAGCATCCTGTGTGGTGGTCCATTCAATTAAAATTCCATCTTACACATTAAAAAGGAGCCACAATTAAATTCTATTTTTTGCCCAACTGCTACCAGATGAGATCACTTCTATGAATGAAGGAAGGTCACTGTTGCCTGTTTAATAGTAAATCTGCCATCACTGGGTGGGCGTCCTGGGTGTGTAGGATTACAGGCTTTCATTCAGGATAGACACCAGTTCCTCTCGTTCTCCCCAGCGGATCTGTTTGTCATGATAACAAACATATTGCTTTGACACCGGCCCTCATTTATACAGTCATCATCAGGCAGGCCTGTGAATGCCGGTGAGTCACTCCGGGGGTCTGACACTGCCTCTAGTAAGAGCAGCAACAGATGTTGGCAAAGGTTTGATTATGAATATTCAATTGAACGGCAGTAGAGAGACATGCAATCCACACACACTGATAATGTACGTGTTGTATAAGGGCTCTGCACTGCTCTCTGACTGAAGACTATCCTGGATGCAAAGATTCCATAATGAGAAACCATAAAATGGACCCCGTGGGTAGGGTCAGTGTTCTGAACTCCAAAGAGACACCATTTGAACTTTGACTTCATGGACAGATTTTGTCTCCATCTCCACATCATTGTCCTTGTGGCTTTCTCCATTCACTTTCTTTGTTCTGCTCGTTCCGCTTTTGTTTTTCTTGAACTCAACGTTTGTTAAAACACAACTACCTGCAGATCATGCTGGAATAAATGCATTCATCAGGTTTTACACTAACATACAGAATTCCATGCATGGCGTCATTAAACCTCAAGATGGAAATAGTAAATACTACGAAATTCTGAATTCTTGTAAATTTTTTCATTCAGTTTATTACACAGATTTTTATGCTAATAATGTAATTTTTATTGGAAAACTTTGTATAAAATGCATTTAAATGCAAAATAGAATATGATTTTTACTAGTCGTTTCAGAATATTCAATATATAATTTGTATTTGCGGCTTTTTTGTAGTTCATTGATAGCGGATAGAGAACAGGAGTTAAGAATAAAAAGGAAAAACTGGATTAGGAAATGACATCAGTTAGGCTTGAACACACTAGGCCTCATTTATCAAACTATTGTCGAAATGAGTGCAAACCGCTTATGTCCGTTTTGATAAATGTCAAGTTTTGCATGGAAACCGTCATCTGCCCAGGCTTCTGTCATGCGTTTGTTTTATAAATGAGGCCCATTGTCAGCAAGAGAACCAAGGATGAGTGTGTTTGAGCACATGCATTCACCCCTTGGTTTCATTTCTGACTTTTACTGTGTTTACTTATCTAACTAGCTATGCTAGTTATGTCTATCAGTCTGTAGTTCACTATATTTTAAATGTGTAGTGCATTATTGTAATTTAAACAATGCATCGTTATAAAGATCCCTGATAATGACACACACACACACACGCTCACTTTCATTTAAATGTTTGCGTTATGTTGAACCCAGAAAAATGAGACATTGATGGAGGGAAAAGACAAACAGAGGAGTTAAATAAGAAGATATGCGAGACGCATTTGGAAAGACGGAATTACATCGACTCACACCATTAATCTCCCGTTTGTCGCTTACAAATCTCATTAAAGTCGAGATTCTACTTTGTGTCTTTTCCCTACATTGACAGATATTTTAAAGTTCAAAGATGCAATAATCCATCAGACTCAGGAATATTCCTTTGCCGCAGAGGATGCCAGGATAAACATACAGAAATTAAATTTCTATTTATATGAAGCCTGGAAACTATTGAGCGCTTGCCGCAGAATTGATGCTGCACGGAGCATCGGAGGCCAGGCTCAAGCAGCTAAAGTAATTAGCCTAACACTCGCGTTAACTAGACGGTGGATCATATCTGGCAGAACCGTTGCAGAAATGGGGACAAAATGTCACTCGGCTGCAAGCTGTTTAGAAGGATCTGCCCAATCCCATTTGAGGAGTTCTGCGTGCAAAGGCAAGGCTGTCAGAAATATGTAATGCCATCTATATTATGAATTGTGAGCTGATATTGTTGCAGGCTGATGTTGCTGGGTGTCTGTCTGAGTGGGTGTCTTGTTCACTTACGTGCACAGACTGTGACATTTCGTTACAGTGCATTTGATGCTCCACATGCCGTGCTGTTACAAAAGGTTGAAATAGCCTAATATTGTCTTTTTGACACATTGATGTGATGCAGGGAGGAGGGAGTGTGAAACGTCACAAAGCATATTCAAACTCACATTTCCTGTGTTAGAACCACAGCTCAATTTGTCAGAGCATGTGCACTAACCACTAGGCCATGGCCCCAACATGTTGGTTTGTTCAATGACCCTCAAAACCAGAATTTGTTTTTGGTAACAAAGTTGAAAGCCTGCTGTAAACTTTTATTTTTCCCCAAGTATTCCTGGAACAGTTTTGAGGTTAAAAAGTTTAGGATTTGCATTCATTTTACAGGAATTAAATGCATGTGAATCTGGAGATTCTGCATAATTCTTCCTTGCCACCCCCTCCATGGTTCTCTGTCCCAGCCCACTGATTCACCTGGTCTCCGGTGCACCCCAGGGACTTTCACAAACTTTCACTGGCTTCCTGATGTCCCCCTTTTCTCTTGGCAAAGATAGTGTTTCCACAGATAAACACAATGACAAGTCAGGAAAGAAGCTTGGCAGATCTGTAGTTCTGTGGGAACTATGAAAAGGAGAGGACAGTATATATTTAATGAGCCATGTGTAATCTTCTTTGCTGTAAGACTACTTTTACTTCAGAATAGTTTGTAAAGTATCATTTGCAACTTTCTAGCTTTGCCATCATCCAAGACGTCTGAAACTTGAGCCTTTATTTTTCACTTTATTTATTTATCTCTAGGGTTTTCAACTTGTTAGTTTAATGATATATTAGCCTATTCGTGATAAAATAACCCTTCTGTAAAAGGGAAAATAAACTTAAAAATAAATTAAAAATAAAATAAAAGCTTAAAATTCTGTCAAAATGTCTTACGTTTCTCCATTCATGCTTTGGCAAGTTACTGCTACAGGCTTGAACACACCTTATCAAATCACAGTTACCGAGAGCAAACAGCTCACCTGTATGAAGAGCAGTTCACACAGCACTGAGTACAATATAATGAATATCAGAAATTGAGGGGTTTCGAGATGCTTTTTTTGCAGTTAACTTGCCTGTAAGTAAAAATCACATATGTGCATAGACAATCAATGCTTTAATCTGCCACAGTAATTGTACTGTATGTCTTTAGTTATCTTCTTTTGTAGGCTTTTCTTAGCAAATATTGATTAAATGTGATTGATTGGAATTATTTCAATTAACCGGCACATTATGCAGTTAATTCAATTAGGTAACCAATTTAGAAACGTATGTATGACTTTTTATACCTGATTTGACAGTAAAATAGAGTAAGCCTATAGACAAGAAATTATTGGGTGGGATATGGATGACACAGATCATAAACTTGAGCCTGTGTTTTCTGTATGGGCGCCACAGCTTAATGTGCCTGCAGCAACTGCACTAACTACTCGGTCAATATCATTGTAATCATTGTATATTTGTATTATTGATTATTACCACTGTTAAAGAGAATTTTTATTTTTAAACTCAAACCCAGAAGATACAGTATTACACTTTCATAACTAAACATCAGCATTGTAAAATCTATTTCATTATGGCAGTAAAAGGTCTCAGTGGTGCTTGTTCAAAGAATGTTGATCTTTCTGTTCATTACACCGTTTTTCTTCTAATGTTTTGTATGTTGTTATGCAGTTCTTTTAATACCTGCTGGGCATGATGGTAATGTTGTTCTGTGGTCTATAGTGCCTGAATATTTGACTGGCAGCAGCCTAGCTGTTATGAAATTGCCTTTTAAACAAAGCAAATAAGCATAATAAACATTCGAAACGTCACACTTGAATAATGGATTTAGGTTTTAGATGTCAAAGTTATATTGCCTTTTATCATTCTACAAGATGGTTGGGACATTAATATTTACTCAATACAATGGATGGACAGACAGACGGAAGGAAAAAAGGCATATGGTATATTTATGTGAATAAAATAAACATATTCATAATTCTTCACATTTTTGCATCCCAGAAGCAAGCTAAGGAGATTCTCTTGATGGTTATATCTTTAATTGTGAAATTAACTATGATTGATCTTGACTAGCTTTGTACCTTAAAGAGAATGTGCCTGACGATAAGACTCAACCGTCATCATGTCCCTGTCACGTGTCTGATCCTGTGCTTTGGAAGTAACGGAAATGTTATGCAAATCATTTCTTAATCCTTTTATGCTATTTTGTTCCATTTCTCTCTTTCATTTTTCACACTCACACATTTTGCCATGGCATCTGTACGTCTTTGAGCAATGTTCTGCCGTCACGCAAACTTCAGTCGGCTCTGATTTCCACTTTTGAATTCCTCCCATGAAATATTAGGACAACGTTTTGTGGATTGCAGCAAGACGAAGTAATCTTACCTAAACAATCTTGATCTTCTCAGCAGAACATTAGGAGCATCTAAACAACTGGAAAAAAACTTCTACTGGGTGCTTGCATACTTTTGAAAATCTTAAGAGGATGGAAAAAGTAGTGCAGAGCTCATCGCCTTTAAGACCACTTTGACAAAAGCTGAAGAAGACAACCAAGCAAAATTCAGGAGACAGCGTGGAGATAGCAGATTGTGACCTATGTCTGCCGGTAGCTTTTTTGTTGTCCTAAGGGTTGGTGTTTAAAAATAATAAGGAAGAAGTGGGACGGTCTTACTTCCAAGAAGCTTAAAATGCAAAATCTCGAATAAGCCCAATTTTCCTCAGCCAATGGCATCGCGTTTTAGCAGGATTTTTGTGTTGATCATCCCGTATTGACTCACATACATCCACCCCTCCCTTCGCAAAATAAAAACACTAGAGGTTTTTGTGGCTTTTCAAAAAAATGTATCTAGACATTTATCCACTTTAATCTTCTTAACATATTAAAGTCATTTGCATTACCCTGAAGTGACTGAGGTTTTCACTGCTTCTCTCCCCCACAATGCACCAGGACTTGGAACACCATGTGGACATTTTGTCTGTGAAAAGAACATAAGTGGGCATAAGTCAACTTTCTTTTGCATGCGTTTGCCGTATCCAACTGTTTTATTTTTTGTTTTGTTTTATTTTTTTATGTATTGTCTTCTGAAATGCTCTCTAACTGTTGCTCTATTTTTGTCTTTTAATCTTTATATCTTTTTTTTTAAATTATTATTTAAATTAGCTTTCTGCTTTTGTGATTTAGCTGCAGGTCTTGATATAGCCGTTAGTTCTACATTCTTAAAAGTTCCAGTTATAGAACCCAAAAGGATTTAAAGTGTTCGGAGAGTCATCGGAGAGTCTTTCCTGAACTTTCTAAGAACCTGTTTCATTTGTAGTTACTAAGAAAACATCAATGTGCTAATGCTTTAAAGAACCCAGAAACCATGACAATAATCTGAAGAATATAAAATAATGAGACATCAAATACTTTATGTCCTTCAAAGAATAAAGTGTATTGTCATTTTCCATGTTAGCAGTTGTTTTAACCTTTTCTATTCATTGAAGGAATGTTTAGTGACAGTAATATAATGTTAGTGAGGCTTCAGCCCTTTTGTGCTGACAGTTAAAAGGCCAGAGTCAATCGGTAACTATTCCAGTGTCTTGTTTGTTCAAACTGTTGCTTTGACATGGACCGCTTAACAGACTAATATGATATGAGGAGACTTGAATTGTTGCATTTTAAATGTGTATGTGAGTTTTGGAGAAATTGGCTTGTCTGCAGAATGCCCATAGTTTTTTATACACATGTAGATTAGCCTATTTAGAATATACAGTTACATGATGATTATGAATCACTCTAATCATAATGACTGATTCTTGGAACTTAATGAAGAAATCCTGACACTCTGAAAATATGTGTTTCTCTCTTACTGGCTTTCCTCTCTACCACTACTGTAAATCATATTTTCTCTTACTTTAATGAAGCTCATTAAAGTGTGTTGCGATAGCCACATTCAATGCGCTCCACTGTTGTTTACTTTAATAGCAGTGCTAAACCTGTAGATTTATATACAGGTACAGGTGTCAGTTTAAGCCTGTCTATCATCTGGAGTATTTTAAAATCATACTTTTTGTACAGCATGCAACATTCTTTAAAATGCAACAGAATACAATATATTTCCACTGGTTGCAATATTTATTGGTCTCAGGTAGCAAAATAGTTGTGTTGTGTCTGTTTAATTAAAGGTAGTGGAAAACATCATTTGGATCATTTCTACAGTACAGCACAATGCAATATTTCACTGCTTGATTTGAATGAATACTAACATTTTTGCCAGTTCTCTGCTATTTACCCTTGATTGAATCACATGGGGGGATCTCAAGTCATCCCATGTGGCCAGTGTTTTGTCAACAGAATTATAAACATGTTATAAACATAGAGACATTTATCACTTTTTGATTAAAGAAAATGACGTTTTAAAGGCAGGGCTGTTTATTAAGAAAGTAAATCATTAATGTAAATATTAAACACTTCCAATAATTAAAATGTAACAAATATTTTTAATTTAAATAACTTGACTTCTTTGGTAAATACAAATTTTTGCACTCCATTTAGCTTCATGCGTTTAAGGAAACCTGTAAACATTTAACTCTTATAGTCTTGTGCCGTCTTTCCTTCTTCCAGACTAAAACAAAAATTTGCCTTGCAAGACTTAAAGCACAGACTCGGCTCCCTTAATTGGTCGAAAATTGATTCCAGCTCAACGTAAACAAAATATCTTTGCTTTTCTCGATAACCTTCAGACACAATTTCCCTGCCAAAGAGGAGAGCTCTTAATTTGATTTCTAATTCTTTCTCTCTTTTTTCCACAAATTCCAAAGTAGGATTGCAGAGGGAAGAGTAAAGATTCCTGAGCATGTAAGGAAAAAGAGAAAATAGCTTGCTGGTTTTAAGAGGAAGGAGGAATACTAAGAAAAAAGAGTTTCTCTGTGTGTGCAGGAATGTGGATTTCTTCCTTCCGTAAAATCCTAATTGTGCCTGGAAGGGCTGCTAGTATGTTGAGTATCTCAGCTCAGCTTGGCTCAACAGGATTTGTTCTTGGTGTGTACGCCGAGCGTTTTCTTTCAGCGAGAGACGCGGATGTAACCCTTTCACAGTACGAGATGCAGAGTGCTTGTGTTTGCCGCTAGGCTGATTTCTGGCTCTCTGCTGTTTTGTGCCGAATGTATTCAAGCTCTGCTTTTAAAAACACATTTTTACCCTGAGAAATATGGCTGAGGTTATTGTCCCGTAACTTGCCTTGACAGAGAAGCAGATCCCAGATGCTTCGGAGAATGCAGAGAGTTTATGGACCTCAGGCATCTGCTGAGACCTTTAGAGGAGCTTGAGAGAAGCGCAAGAAAGCCAAGATGAGGGGAAACGGTCGCTCTGTTGATGGAACGGTTTATTTTCTGCACCTATGTATTCATACAGCTACATGATTGACTTCAGGCTTTTGTGAAAAGCATTGTATGAAACTCACCACAAGACTAAAACAACAAATTCAGGGACTAAATACAGAAAATGTACGCCGTACTGTTTGCATTGCCAATCAATACGCATGTCCTCCAAAGGCCTTTAAAGTAATGGCACTTTTTGTCTATGAAAATGCTAGTTAATCCGTTATCTGCCTGTGGTGTAAAAAGTGACCTGTATTTCATTTTTATTTGACTCAGGTGGTTTAATTGTGTCCAAAACAGGATTGGCTTTGAGCTGTTGGGCTGTGATTGATGAGTTTATACATACATCGATATTGTGTACAGTTGTTCTGCATAAAACAAACAGCAGTGAACCAAACGTTTAAATTGTAGTTGTTTTCCAGATCAGTATGATATATCAGAAAGTGTTACATTGAGATGTTAACCCAGTACACCAGCAGAGTTTATCAGAGCTTTAACTGGAAGGTTAAACATGATGTTGAACCAGCATCCAATGCACCTCAATCATTTTTGCTATTTTAGTGCTGGGAAATCTTTGGACTAGTAATGTTTACTCCACAGTGCCATATACAATATAGACCTTGTAATTTACAATAATACACAAGTCGCTACAAATTGCTAATAGCTTACAATTAGGCCAGTAAACTTCTCAAATAATTAAATTATGTATAGATTATAATAAACACAAAAATTGAATTGATTTAGACAACAATGCGAGAATGTGAGTGAAACTAACACAGCAATGTAGGAAATTGTTTGCCAGTTTTATAGTTTATACAAATGTATTTGACCTCAGATTGTTGTGACTGTCCAATCAGAGTCAAGTATTCCAGAGCACTGTGTAATAATTAAAGAGCATTTGCTTCTTAAATCCGCTGTGATAAGTTTTGAGCCCAAATTTGAGCCCTTTTACTTAAATATCTTGTGGATATGGAGATCGACCTACCTTAAAGATAAAGCAAAGGTCAAAAGAGAAGCCTCACTCAGACAGATGAGATATCTGCCGCGTGGGGTTGTAATCATGGGTTTGGCCATGGGTGACAGCATTATTTGTGGCAGTTTTTATCAGTGTTGAGGTCAGAGTGTGTGTCTGTACAGCAGGGAAACGAACAAACCCTTTGACCAAAGAACCTGCACAGGCGCTGATAACACTGACTATTGTGACATCATTACCACCAGACCAAATGAGGGTATTTATATCCTCTTTCCTCCTTTTTCCTCCAATCCCTTGTTTCCTTCTTTCTTTGTGTCTTACAAACCTTTATCCATCTGTTCCTCCCTCATAATTATGATTTTTCTTTTCCTCTATTTTTTGCTTTTATTATACTGTTTTATATAAGGAATCATAAATAAGAATTCTCACGTCTTTACTATAGTTTCAGATCCTGACAGTGTCACAAACTGATTAAAATTGCCAAGTCTACAATCAAAAGACAATATTATTAAAAAAGGATTTATATGTGCCCAAACACTTGTCATCACTCATCAAATTGATCCAATACCAGATTATGGTTGTAGCTATACAATCTACATTTGTTTTATAGCTCAATGATCTAAGTCAGGGGCTTCAATAAATGTTTATTGTCTTAAGATGACTTAAAATAATATCAAATATGACACAACAAGCATGATGTTCTTAGTGTTTGGTTAATTTTTGGGAGCTCAAAAAGGTTGAGATCCACTGTTCTAAATGTATTGTAACAATTGTCTCAGTTTGTATATCTGTTTTTCCTAAACAATTTTTAGGAGCAAACATCTGAGACAATGTTGATACTCAGACACAAGTGAGAACTCAACACAACCAGAGCTATGAAAGAGCAATAAAATGTTCCTCTGGAAGGAAACAATAAGGGGTCAAAAAGGGGTCAGAACCCAGAATCACTTGAACATAGCTGCCAACACATAACATCTCATGCATTTCTGCTAAGGGTAAATAACTATGGATGATTTGAGACAAAGCTGTGTGTCTATATATGTTCTAATATATCCCCCTTCCCCCATGCTTAATTAGGGTCAGGGAAACGTAAAATCAGCCTAATTATATGGGGCTTCCCTGTGACAATTAGTCAATTACTATATAAAATACTAAATAATAACTGGCTAAATTTGAAAATACTGTATGTTGTTTCATACGAAGCAGAATTTCTACATGTTTACACTGTGCTCTTCAGTACAAAGTAAAAATCGCAAAATGTACAACACAGATATAGTCAACACTGAAAGTACATTGCACTTCAGTTTCTCAGGCTGGTATAAATGTATGCAATTCTATGTTCTGTGAACCTCCATCTGTTCTGTTTGAGGCTAAGCTAAGTTGGCTGTGAATGATGGCGATGGTGTTGCTGACGTCTTGACTAGGGCCGAGCCTCAGCGAGTCGCGAGGGCTCCCTGACGCTAGTTATCGTGGATCAGCGAGGTGCCGTTTGTCAGACGGGTGGGCTGGTGAGAGCAACGCGCAGACGGCCCTCATCTGCTGCAGATACGTCAAAGAGCCTCACATGCCGGTAACCTTGCATGTGTTTCGACCCTTCAGTGCTGCTATACTAGGAACCTTGTAAAGGGGCAACAAGGTTATTGAGTTAATTAATTTTGGCTGTAAATGAATATAAAAGAGACCATTCATTTGTAAAGACTTTCCAAATCTTCCAGAACAGTTGTACTCTGCCTCTTGGCCACCTGTTCCTGTTGTGAGCTTTGGAGCTAACAAATCGCTGTAGGTTGTAATTAACAAAAGCAAGATTTTAAATGTACCTTTCTGGTAGTTGAACTCAAGTTGGTACCTATTAACAGTTAGTCATGATGGTTACAGAGAAACTTGGTGAAAATATTGTGGACTCTATTAGGCTGTAAATCATTTAAAACATAAAAAAAAAACAATAATTGAAAATTTGAGTTATATGTTGAATATTTACTTTATTTAGATGGTGGCACTACTACATAGCAAGCCCTGTGAATAATGCAATGATTTTAATGCACTTTTATACTTACTCAAGTTTAGACTTATACAAATACACTCTAAAGATTTGTGCCCCAATTTATTATTGAGAATTACACATTACTATCATTATTGAGAATTATACATACACATTATTAACAAAATTACTAGTAGTCTTTAACTGTTCCCACAAATGTCTCAAATAAATAATAAATGTCCCACAACATTTTTTTATTATTTACCAAAACAAACAAACAAAAAATACAACAAATGCTTTTTACAACAAATGCAACAAATACAACAAAAGCACATTTCCTGGCACATCTTAACAACAAATCAAAAACTTGTACCACAAACATTAGAAGATGTTTACTTCAGAATACCATTGTCGTTTTTTGGCAGTTTAGAACAGTAAAATGTGATGCAGGTCAAGCTGAGGGTTTCAAACTATAGCTTGCATAGCTAGACCATTTTCATTTGTCATGTTACACTGGCAAACTAAATCAGAAATCTCAGGCTTGGCCTTTGCCAGTGGGAGAGCCATTTCGGTGGGTGTTCACAAATGGCGTCAATGTCATCATCCCACACAGGATGGCAAAGAGGACATGACTATGAGCGGCAATAAAAATTCCCTTTCATGACAGTCATTCGTGCACACAGCCAGTATTAGTAGCCATAATTATTCCTGATTGGGCAGGAATTCATGGAAGGGATGTGTGCTGATACATGCAGTGCCTGTGAACGCTCGTGTTAGCGTTAGCAGCGTCGATGGGCTAACATCAGAGGTGTCAAACGCAGTTTGAGAGACCTACTGTGTTCTGAGGACAGCCCTGCAATCTGGTACTCAACATTCAAACCATAAACCACAGCGACTCTTACAAGCAAGGCAAAATTGTGTATTAGCCCTGTTTTAGTATTGCTTTGTGTGTAAGATTTTTGAGCTACTGTTTCAGCTACTGAGATACTGTTATTGTATATTGTATAGTTGTGCTAAGAAAGGATCTGTTAACTCTTCCTATTCACCTGCCCAGTCACATGATGTAATACGGAGAAAAGATAAAATATATTATTTTTCTTGAATTACAGAAGAACTGATGCTAAAAGTACCATGTGGAAAAGTCTTGCAAACCTTGTGATTTTTCTGGCTGTGTGTAGCCCCATGTAGTTTCAAACCTTTTAAGTGTTGACTTGTTTAGTGTAACAACATTATAAATTGGATTGTCGCACAACCTGCTGGATACTGTTGCATGTCATATTCAAACCTACATTACCCGTATGAGCAACACAGCTGACTGTTCTTCAATCTCATCCCACATTTTTATTCCTGTTGAATTGTCTGGCTGCATGTTGATCTTGATGAAGATTAAAAGAGATACTCCAAGGTA